>JAVJIF010028492.1:0-76943 GCA_038442645.1 Agave tequilana | reverse complement strand
GAGAACCGAAGGCCCTCTCCACCGATGTACGTAGCGAGGAGTGACGATAGTTGAATAACTCCTTGTAATTGGTGGGTAACCTGTCTCTGTAATCACTCAAATGATACCTAACTGAGCGATATGGAGCTAAGAAGCCTGGCCTGATATTGTAACCAGCGTCGCACAGGTAATATTTCCCTATAGTTGCAAATTTTGGAAACAGTTAAGATTTGTTCAGTACACAAATGGAACATAATGAACTGTGTGAGAATGACGCAAAAGGTATGAAATACCTTCGGGGACACGCAAACCGTGTGGTCTTTCAAGAGCATCTCGCAGCACAGTGAGATCATGTGCTGATCCTTCCCAACCCGCTAAGACATATGTGAATTTCAAATCAAGTCAACAGCTGCCAGGACATTTTGAGTTGGATACCCTTTCTTCCGTAGAACGGTCCAACTTCAGCAACTGGTAAAGTGGCGAGGATATGTGTCCCATCATTGCTCCGACACAATCCTATTGACGTTAAATTAACATTGATTAGACATTCAATGACCATTCGCTCAATTTATTAATAAATGAGTTGATAAATATTAATTTACCTTGAAGTAAGCATTGAATCTATTGTCGTTGGCATCTTGTCATGGACCAATGTACTGGACCACAAATGTAATCCCTTCTGAGTTCTCCATTGCCCAAAGTGTATGCTGAAAATAACGACTTATTGTCTCTCCAGAACGTATGAAGTTCCCTCCAATCACTCTATTACGGACATTATGTCCTACAGTGTGTAGGAACATTGCTAGTTGCTCTTCAACAGTGACATTCGCAGAACTTGTAGGAGCCCCCGAACCCTAATAATGGAACAGAGGTCGAAGAAAACATCCCTATTCATCCTGACATATTGTGACACATTGTGTCACTGGACTCTAAAACTCGTGACAGGTACATTCGTCTCTCTTGGTCCGATGTTCCTAGGGATAGGTTGCATGATTTCTTCGCGACCGGTCATCCACTTAAGCACCATGAAGGCCGTGGTACAAATTATAAGCAAGCCTAATTCCTCATCCGGAAGATCCAACCCAAGTTGGACAACCTTTCCATGCTAAACATATTTGGGAAGAAAGGTACATATTACTCGACACGATATATAGGGGTGTGTAAATGGGGGTTGTTACTGTACGATTTCTTACCAAATATTTATAAATTAGCATCTATGAGTTAAAAGTTAGAAAAATTATGACAGTAGAGTTAGAAACTGCAATTTTCATAAAATACTAGGACAAAAGGGCGCAGAGACAAGCAGTAAAGCATACATGCTGATTTTATTTTTTCAACGATTATAGCATGCGCCCTAGAAAATCTTGGAAACAATCTTAAATAAGAAACATTATGTGCATATAACATCAGTCAAACACAATTTCCCTTACAAATCCAGAGGTCCATACTCTGATGTTAGTAGCATTAGGAAAAATACTAATGAAACAGAGACAGAAATAAATGTCTGAATAGTTTATGCAACACTGGATGAAGTTGAAAATGAACCACACTTTGTGAATATTAGAAAATTAGGGCGCAGATAAATAGAAGATAACTGATGGGTATAACACAATAGTCTGAATAATATGCGCATAACACAAAGTTAGCCATATAATATGAACTTAAAAGTGCAACTATCACCATCAAGCTTTGTCCAAGAATCCCACCAAATTTCCTACCAAGGGCAACATTCAATGACACAGCAAGCCTTCACACGTCTTTCTTTAGGATTTGAGTCCAACTTTACCCGGCCTCCCTCTTATAATCTACCCTAAAGATACAAAGTCGTCAGTTATGTTGGTAGAGCCTTTAAATTTTTTACATTCAACCTCACAGCAAGCCTCCACACCAGTTTACTCACATTGTACTCATCCCTTACCTCTTATTTTCCAACACTTAGCTTAGCATTCTCCTTTCTTTGCAATTGTCGTGTATGATCATGCTTACCTAAGCACCCAACATTTGAACCATGTCCTAATTAAACCTCATGCTTATTAGTTAAGACTTACAGAGAATAATTAACTGTTATTCAAATACTTTTTGCAGCAAATAGCATTTCAGTTGAACATTAGCATAACGAAATGCATTCCGAAAATGAAGACACTTTAACAGTGTATAATACCATACCAGAATAAATGTGGGTAGCAATTGCACAAACAGATAACAGAAATTGCCTTTTTTATGAAAAAAAATCCACTTACCCACAGATGAACAGCGCTATCAGTTGATCTATGGGGTTAACAGCATACCTCAACAACAAATTTTTCCGAAGTTGATGCCTGATCTGAGATAACTGGGCTCGGCCACTCCTCACGTTCCCACACACTTCACAATGTTTCTCCATTTTCTACCCTTTGCCCTATTTATGCTGCTGGAGGCTGAAAAGTCACCTAGAGGGGGGGTGAATAGGTGACAATGCTAATCAAAGGGCAAATAAAAATTTAAAGCTACAACAATCACAATCAAGAATCACAAGATGAATGCAAGCAAGTAAGTATGACAATGAATATAATGAGCAAGTAATAAGTGCAAGCAAAGTAGAGTAAGAATTGCAAGAATGTAAACCAATCGCAAACACAAGGATATGTTATCGAGGTTCGAGCACCCAGCTCTACTCCCCGCCTTCCCCAGAAGGATTCCGACCACTTCCACTATCACAAAGATCTCAAATATAATGGAGTACCCAACTCCTACAATCTCAAGAACAAGTAATTTCCTTGGTAGTCAAAAGACCACAAACTCTCTCTTTCAATATCTCTTCCCTTACAAAGGTCCTTAGAGAATATTGAGTAGGAATGAAGCTCTTGTTGTAAGTGAAGAAAGAAAATTAAATCAGAGAGTATTTGAAAACCCTTCAGAAAATCAGTGAGAAATTCAGCACAAAACCAAGAAACAAGTCTCTTTTGAAAGCCTTAAACTTTTGAATTTTCTAGCGCAAAAATTGTTGTAACAAATCTCTCCCCAAACACCCCTATTTATAGGAGAGGGCTAGGGTTTAGGGATAAAACATAATTACTGATGTTTAGGAGGTAATTAGATCAAAATATATCCTTAAACGAATTTTTAAACACAAAAGACAAAAATAAACAGCTCACTTAAAATCTGCCCGTTACTGTTCAACGGACACATCGGTCGACTGGGCCGGTCGACCGGTAGATCAAAAATTTGACCGTTATAGGCTAGCGGTCGACCGACCGGTCGACTGAGAAAACCTGTGAGCAAAAACAATATCTCGGTCGACCGCCCCGGTCGACTGGCAGACATGCACACTGATACGTGCCTCTGCCAGAACTGCGGTCGACTGGTCCGGTCGACCGGACCAGACTGACACAGACTCGGTCGACTGTCCCGGTCGACCGGATCAGGTCAAAAATCATTTTTGAAAAAGAAAATAAAGAGGATTTTGATTTTAACAAAAATACTTTTGAACAGGGAATAGAATTAAACATAAAGATGTATTTGTAGGCAAAAACTTGTATGCAAAATATTTTGTATAATTTATAAGAAATAATTTTGGAATGAGCATGTGCGCAAAAACGTGTGTGATAGAGCTTCAAACCTATCCACTATTCTTTAACATACTATAAACTGAAAAAAATATTACATGAAGACTTCTTGAGCTATCTTCAAGTCTTTGAGCCATCCAATGCCTTGCTAGTGCCTTCTCTTCTATGATCCTTCCTTGATGTGCAATTTGCCTTCCTTGCTTTGTGGAACTTAGAAGTTCTTGCAATAGCTAGGCGATTGGTCTCTAAACATGGTACAAACCTGAAACTTATCTTAACAAACTTATTAGTACCAAATAGCTCTAATTTGGTTTGTCATCATCAAAACACAAAACAATTAGAGAGTGTAACCTCTTGGGCCAACAATCTCCCCTCCCCTTTTTGATGATGACAAAACAAATAGGCTATTAACAAAAATATAGGGAGGAGAAAACTCCCCCTCAAATTATGCTATACATAAAACACAAGAATATGCTCTAAATACCAATAATTGAAATGATGCACCAATTATTGAAACTAATATAAACACAAAAATTGCTCTTGATACCAAAAAAATACCAAAACAAACTAAAACACAAGAATTCTCAAAATACATGAATTCAAAACTCATACATACATAAACATAAAACTCATAAAACAAATCTTTAAAATTAAAGCATATAAATTCATATGGAACCAAGACCAAATGAACTTATTTTTGTCATGTAAACTTATTCTCCCCCTTTTTTCATACATCAAAAGGGTTATGAAAAACATGTCTATTCAATAATACAACATTAAGTTCTCCACAAATAAACGAAAATCTAGCAAAATCAAGAGGTTTAGTGAAAATATCGGCTAGTTGTAAATCCGTGGAAACATAATCAATATCTATATCACCTTTCTCAAAATGATCTCTAAGAAAGTGATATCTAATCTCAATGTGCTTGGTCTTACTATGTTGATTTGCATTTTGGTCATGTGTATAGTACTAGTATTATCACAAAATATTTTTATATGATCAAAGTGCAAATCAAAATCAAGGAGGGTATGTTTCATCCAAAGGACTTGTGCACAACAAGCCCCCGCGGCAACATACTCCGCCTCGGCGGTTGAGAGAGCAACGGAATTTTGTTTCCTAGAGGACCATGAAATAAGACAATTACTAAGAAATTGACATGTCCCACTAGTACTCTTTCTATCTACTCTACAACCCGCATAGTCGGCATCCGAATAACTAGTCATAGAAAAATCTATAGTTTTCGGATACCAAAGACCCATTCCAATAGTGCCCTTAATATAACGAATAATGCGTTTTACCGCAATAAGATGAGACTCTTTAGGACACGATTGAAATCTAGCACAAAGACACACACTAAACATGATATCCGGCCTACTTGCCGTTAAATATAAAAGACTTCCTATCATGCTTCTATATAATTTAATATCAACATTTTTACCTTGTTCGTCCTTATCAAGCTTGGTTGTAGTTGCCATTGGAGTGTTGCAAGCCTTTGATCCTTCAAGCCAAAACTTCTTTACTAGCTCCTTTGCGTACTTGGCTTGGTTGATGAAGGTTCCGTCTTGCAATTGCTTGATTTGGAGTCCAGGAAGAAATTGAGCTCACCCATTGAAGACATTTCAAATTCAAGTTGCATGACCTTCTCAAAATCCTTGCATAAAAGCTCATTAGTAGATCCAAAAATTATATCATCAACATAAATTTGCACAATTAAAATATCATTATCAACATGCTTAGTAAAAAGAGTTGTGTCTACTTTGCCTTTAATAAAATCATTTGAAATGAGAAAACTAGAAAGCCTTTCATACCAAGCTCTTGGAGCTTGTTTCAATCCATACAAAGCTTTATCAAGTTTAAAAACAAATCGGGATGAACATGATCAACAAAACCGGGAGGTTGAGCAACATAAACTTCTTCATTAATAAAACCATTTAAAAATGCACTTTTTACATCCATTTGAAAAAGTTTAAAATTTTTAAAACATGCAAAAGCTAGTGTCATCCGTATGGCTTCAAGCCGTGCTACGGGTGCAAAGGTCTCCTCAAAGTCAATTCCCTCAACTTGAGTGTAACCTTGGGCCACTAACCTAGCTTTATTCCTAATGACATTTCCGGACTCATCCATCTTGTTTCTAAAGATCCACTTAGTACCAATTATTGGTCTATCGTGGGGCTTAGGAACAAGGTGCCAAACTTGGTTGCGCTCAAATTGATTGAGTTCCTCTTGCATGGCAAGCAACCAATATGGGTCCGTCTCGACTTCGAGAATGCCTTTTGGTTCAAAATGAGAAATGAAAGCAAAGTTACCACATAGGTCATGGAGTTTGGAGCGCGTTGTGACTCCTTTAGATGCATCACCCAAGATGAGCTCCTTAGGATGATTTGTAGCGTATCTCCAAGCTTTAGGATGTGGTTGAGTGCTTTCCTCCTTATTCTCTTGAACTTCACCAATAGGATCTAGCTTTTCTTCTTGAGCGGGTGAGTCCTTCAAGGATAGTCTCTCCATGTTTTCACCTAATGGTTCAATCTCTACAACATTCTCAACAACCACATTAGATTCTTCAAACTTAACATGCATGGATTCTTCAATGGTTTCAAGAAGATCTAATGAAACTCTATATGCTTTGCTAGTAGAGGAATATCCAATAAAGATAGCCTCATAAGCCTTAGCATCAAATTTACCCAAATTATACTTAGTATTCAAAACAACACTTGCATCCAAAAACTTTAAATATGCAACATTTGGTTTTCTAGAATGATACATTTCAAATGATGTTTTTGAAGAATTTTTGCACAAATAAATACGATTCGATATATAGCATGCGGTGTTTACGGCCTCGGCCCATAAATATTGAGGGAGGTCATACTCACTTATCATTGTCCTAGCCATCTCTTGAAGTGTTCTATTTTTCCTTTCTACTACACTCCATTTTGTTGTGGAGTTCTAGGACAAGACATTTCATTCTTAATTCCCTTTTCATCACAATAAGTCATGAAGAGTTGGTTAACAAACTCACCACCTCTATCACTCCTCCTTATTCTCAAAATCGGAAAACCCTTTTCTTTTTCAACTCTTTTTCGAAAAATCTTAAAATGAGAAAAAGTTTGATCTTTATGTTGCAAAAAGAAACCCAAGTAAAACGGGAGAAATCATCAACCAAAACAAATGCAAATCTACTTCCATTTAAACTTTTAGTTTTAGTTGGTCCAAAAAGATCCATATGAATTAATTCTAAAGGCCTAGTTGACATGATATCCTTGATTGGTTTAAAGGAAGATTTGGTTGTTTCCCAAGTTGGCACGCACCACAAATGCGGTCTTTCTCAAAATTCAAGCAAGGTATACCCTTCACCAATTCCTTTGAATTAATCCTAATAGAAATATGATCAAAAGATGCATGTCCTAGTCTTCTATGCCAAAGCCAAGAATTTTCATCAAAAGCATTCAAGCATTTAGTAGAACAATCTAAATTAAGCATGTCAATAATATAAACATTATTATCACGAAAACCGGTAAGAATACAATCATTAGATTTAACATCAAAAATCTTGCAAGAAGTATCATCAAAAATAACTTTAAGTCCACGGTCACAAAGTTGACTAATGCTAAGCAAATTATGTTTCAAACCATCAACTAAAACAACATTCTCAATAATAGAGATGCACCAATTTGAATGTTACCTATACCGATGATAGTTCCTTTGGAGTCCCCCGAAGGTGACGGTGCCACCTTCCATGTACCTTGATAGGGTTGTGAAGTTGTTGATGTCCCATGTCATGTGTCTTGAACACCACTATCAAGGTACCACCGTTCCCTACGTCTTGGAGCTTTGGTGTGTACCTACATCAAACAATTTAAGACTTGATTTTGGTACCCACATTTTCTTGGGTCCTCTAGGGTTAGTGTCATGAACCCAAACAAGATTATTTGTTCTATTTAGTTGATCATAGCAAAACTTAGCTAAATGTCCATTTTTACCACAATATGTGCATCTATACACTCTACCATATTTAAAAGCATAATGGGTGTGTGATTTGTGAGCATGAGCATTGTGAGCATGAGCATGAGAGGTGTTAGCATGATAATTTTATCTTGTGAAATTTTAGCATATGAAGTGTGCTTTTTAGAAAACATGTCCTCAAGTTTCTTAGTATTGAAAGCACAATCATTTAAAACTTTTTCAAAATCATTCATTTTGGATTTAAAAGAAGAAATTTCTTTTTCATCAATAATAGGAGATTTTGCCTTACAAGTACTCTTGTAGGCACAAAATTCTTTTTGCATGGAAATGAAATTAGAAAGAATATCATCTTTTTCTTTAGAAACAATGGCAAGTTGATTCTTAAGAAAAGCAACTTCTTTTTGTGTAATTTTATGCATTCAAGTTTCTTGTTATCATAAGTTTCAGAAAGTTCTACAAAAGCATGCACTAGAACTTCCTTACTTACATCATCATCTTCATCATCAAGGGATTGAGGGTTACCTTGGGTGTGTTTGCCATGAAACACATATTAGCTTGATCCACCTCCTCTTCGGACTCGCTTTCCGAATCCCACGTAGCTTTGTAAGCTTTCTTTTCCTCCGGCTTCTTTGGCTTGAAGGAGGAAGTCATTTTCTTCTTGAACTCCGGACAATCCGCCATGATATGTCCGGGTTTGCGGCAATTGTAGCATATGATCCTCCGCTCCTCTTTGCCTTCGAATTTTCTCTGGAAGTTGAACTTGTTCTTTCGGTACAACCTCTTTGACATTCCGCACAAGTAGAGTTAGCTCCTCATCTTCTTCTTCGTCATCTTCATCGTCATCATTGTGGATGAAGTCTTGAAGGTTATGGATTTCTTCTTTGAAGTAGTGGCCTCTTCTCTTGCCTTCTTCTCCATCTCATGGGTCTTTAGGTTCCCAATGAGACTAATGAGGTCCATCTCGTCCTTGTCGTTCAACTCCTTCAAGGTGGTGGCCTTGATCTCCCATGATGAAGGAAGAGCCCGAATTACTTTCCGCACCTTTTGATCGTTGGAGATGTCATCACCTAAGGAAGAAAGACCATTAGTGATTTTAGTAAACCTTGTAGCCATACTATCAATAGACTCATCATCAAGCATTTTAAATGACTCATATTGGACCTCAAGAGTGAAAGTACACCTAGAGGGGGGGTGAATAGGTGAAAGTGCTAATCTAGTGAACTTATGCAAACTAGTGTGCTAAATGCGGAAGCTAAACAATCTTACAAGAACACTTAGTACAATCCAACAAGTGTTGCCGAATTCCCTTGCGAGGCTCTGGACAAGCACCTCTTGATTCCCCTTGAATGGGTTGAGGTTGCTATATGAAGCTCTTGTTGATGAGTATAAGTGTTGCACACACACAAGCAATCCAAGCATATACAATATATAACAATATGAATAATATGCAAGGTGCAAATGCAAGCAAGTATGAATATGCTCAATCCCACGCAAATATATATGATGCAATGAATGAATGATGCTTGCACAAATATAAGAGAGTAGAGTTGAGAGTAATTGGCTCAATCGCAAACACACAAATTTGTTTCGAGGTTCGAGCCCCTAGCTCTACTTCCCGCCTACACCACCGTGTAGGATTTCCCATCCACTATAGGAGTACCAAACTCCTCTCTCAACCGTACAAAGCCACCGAGGCTATACAACCACAATCCACCTCTACCGAAGAGGGATACGGCCCGTAGCCAAATACAACAACTACCTCTACCTAAGAGGCTCACAAACCATCACAATACCACTCCGATCACCTCTACCGAAGAGGGATTCACAAAAGCAAGGAGGGTTTACAACAAGTGGTTCCACAACCACAAACTTCTCTTTTCTTTCCTTTTCTCTTTTCTTTTTCCACACAAAACAAAGATCCTAATAACTTAGGATAGAAGATATAGCTCAAGTGGAAACTAAGTGTTTTGGAAACAAGCAACAAAGAAAAATACTTGGGAAAATTCTTGCCAAAAGATATAGAATGAAAACAACACAAATATCCCAAATCCTATTTTCTTTGATTTTCCAAAAACACAAAACAAATAAAGATTAAATCTTTTTAGCACTTAAACTCTTTTAAAAACTCTTTTGAACTCTACTGAAAACCAGAATTTTTCCTCTTAAAAACCTTAGCCAAAATCCCAAATGAATAGGGTATATATAGGCCAAACCAGAAAACTAGCCGTTAGGCTGATGTGGCAATTCTGACAGCCACCGGTCGACCGGCCCGGTCGACCGCCAACGGTCAGAAATATGACCGTTGGGCACTATCGGTCGACCGGCCCGGTCGACCGAAATTTCCAGAGAGCAGAACTCTCACATCGGTCGACCGACCCGGTCGACCGGATCTGTGCCTAACAGACGTGCACGTCTGTGCACGTCGGTCGACCGGGTCGGTCGACCGGCCCCTTGGTGCGGTCGACCGACACGGTCGACCGACCAGCCTGTCAGCACAAATCAAGGTCAGAATTTTTAGAAAAAATATTTTATAAAAATCTTTTATCTTTTCTGAAATTCCATAAAAATTGTTTTGTCATTTTATATTGAAACATAAACCTGTGATAAAATTTCAAGACAATATATCAACATATCAATTCATTTTTGTGTCTTGCAAATTTTATCAAAAACAAATCCTGTATTTTTGTCAAACTTGATTTTTCCAAAACATGAATAGGGATATCAAAATAAGTTTGTTTACCAAGTTAAAGCATGTATGTATAAATAGAAAACATCTACTATACATATACCATATGTAAACTTGTTTTGATCAACTATTCATAAAAACCAAAAACCAAATCATAAATCGTGTGTGTTTTGTGCACTTGAGCATATCCACTAAACTAAGCTTTACAAATGGATCTAAAACACTATCTAAACTAGGATACCTAAGTCTTACTTGTAGATCTTCTATCTTCAAGTAGACTAGCTCCCAAACGTGATCTTCCAAGTGCAAAGTATAATCTTGAAGCTTTGGCACCGAATCACCATGATAAGCTTCCAAACACTTGTTGAAGCTATCTCCCAAACTAATATCTTGCTAATGATCTGAAACTTAGAAACACAAGAATATTAGTAAACATAACTACATGAGTTGATCATCATCAAAACTAGAGTGGAAGGCCATTGGCCAACAATCTCCCCCTTCTTGATGATGACAAAACTCATGGAGTTATATATGCATGGATTAAAGTTAAGCTTCAAAGAAGCTCCCCCTTAACTCATGCATAAACAAATAAACAATAATATGCAATGCATGACAATGCATATAAACATGGTACTGTAGATACTAATGGAATATTCAACATAAACTATGTTCTAGATACCAATTTAACCAAACACATGCAATGCTTAATGTTCTAGATATCAATAAAAACAATCATTTTAACAAGATACCAATTAAACAATATACCAATTAAGCAAGGAAGTCATGCATATATTAAAAACATAAACACAAATTCTTCTCCCCCTTTTTGTCAATCATCAACAAAGGGGTAAATAGCAAAATCAAACATTTTTTTTAATTCTTAAAGCAAATACATGCATACAAAGACATGCATATAAGTTACAAAACAACCAAAGTCTTCTCCCCCTTTTTGTCCTAATCAAGGAACCAACAAAGGGTTAAAATCATAAAAACAATATTTTCTCCCCTTTTTGTCAAAAACAAAAAGATCAAGAAGGGTAATCCAACATTCATAACAACAATGACACCAATTCAAGATATGACAATAAAGTGCATATTGATACCAATTGAAGTAAAACATATAGCAATGTAAATCAAAAGTATATATTTTTCTTAAACAAAATTTTGAGATACCAATTAAAAACACTCAACATAAACATCTTGATATCATTAAGAGAAATATGTTCTTTTAAACACATGATACCAATTTGAAACTATATTTTAACATAAAGCAAGGGAGTGGGAATCAAATACCAATTGAAAGACAACAACAAATTTTCTCCCCCTTTATGAAATACCAACAAACATATGCATAAGCTTGTTAAGATACCAATTGAAAAACAAATCAACCATTTGAAAAATTTTCAAGCTTAGCATTAAGATATATATGTATGAGAGTAATAGATACCAATTGAAATTGATACCATAGGAAAGATACAAACATACATACATACATAAAACATATATGAGTATACCAGAAGGATCAAAAATTGATACCAATTGAAAGTGTTCAAAGATACCAATTTAAAGAATAGGGTCAAGTGTATATCTCATATTATCAAAGCGAAGAATACGAACTAGTTAAAATGAATAGTTTTGTTAACTAGTACGAAATCCTTCAAGCAAGGAATAAATACAAATCATTTTTCATAAAAATGAAATCCACATGATAATCAACACTCTATTCAATTAAGTATAAAAAAGGTCTCATGAAAACAAAGCATGACCATTTGAAGGTGTGAGTGTACAAGTAAAGTGTGGAGATCACAATCATGAAAATTTGTCATTAAGTTCAAATATTCCTTAAAACAAGAAATCATAAAAAAATATTTATTTTTCAAGGTATATGTATGACTTGACAAACAAGAAGTATACATACATATCCCTAAACACACTTTTGAGTCCATAATAGATATTTGCATGAAAGGCAAATGACTCAAGGGGTGTACATGTATTTCTTAAGGTTTGGCAAGCTAAACATATACATGAAATGGAAAACTCACAAACACGAATCAACAATGAGAATACAAGTCTAAAATGTATGAATCATCAAAACTAGACTATATTCACACATCTAATGGGAACAAATAAGCATTCAACCCAAAATATATAGATTTATTTGTGTCCCACTATATGTACAAATATATACCTAGTCTTAATGAAAACTAACATCTAAACAAGTAATCAAATCATTAAGCACAAGACAAACACGAATATCATTTTGTTAAACCGAAACTCACACGAATTCATCAAAATTCTTTTATTTTTAACACAACTTCTAGGTATATGTATGATTCATCCAAATCTAACAATGTACATACATATCCCAATCATAAACGAGTCTATTTAAAAGTAATTGCATGAAGGCAAAAGACTCGATGGGTATACATGTATATTTATTAGTTTTGAATTCAAAAATACATATACATGAAGTAAAATCAAGAAAATAAGTATGACAAGTTTAAATGGAAGAATCCTCAAAACTAGCTTATACAAGTGCATATAGTGGGTACAAATGAGCATGAGGTACAAAACATATATAAGTCAATTTGTTCTCACTATGTGTACATGTATATATGCAAGTTTTGATAATATCTACATCTAAACTAGTTTATACCACATGAAGTACAAAACCAAGCTAAAAATCATCATGATAAAACTAAAACATGATTAATATGTTAAATACACATGTATTAGATTCATGATGTACATTATAGTTTAAACAAACATGAGAACACTAATTATGGATTCATATAAGCATGTGTCTCAAATACTATACATGTATGTCAAGGATCTAATAAGCATGGCATTTACACACTAATCCAAAGACAAGCTATAAATCAAATGATATAAAACATGTAATCAACAAACATGTTATAAATCAAACAATAAACATGCTATCAATACATGCTAAGAATGATAAAATGTAACGCATGTAGTAAATGGGAGTTTTTAGGAATTTGTTACCAAGGCCAAGAGGGCAACTTTCCTTGTCTCCAAAACATGGTGGTCCTCTCCACCAAATCTTCCCTTGAAAGTGATGCATCCAATTGATTTCCATGAAGCCCGGAACGCATCCACTCCAAGGTGTCATCACTCTCACGTCATGTGAGAGCCCTCACCTACATCAAAATTGGAGGTGTGATCTTTGGTACCCATTGTCTTTGGGTCCATGGGGGTTAGTCTCATTTCTAACCCAAACATATTTCTTAGCTAAATTTGTAGTATGTAGTCTATCAAAGCAAAATTTAGCTAGATGGCCTTTTCGACCACAATGTGTACAAGTGTACACATGAGCATACGTGTGATGGTGTCCGTGAGGAGCATGTGTATGCCGTGGAGGGTGTGCATGCATAAAAGATGGAACTTGTTTCTTTCGAAGCAAAGTTTCCAACCGTGTATGGTTCATGGCACATTGGCTCATAGTGGAGCCCAAACAATCTACCTTCTTCTTAAGCATGGATATATCATTGTTGATAGAAGAAGAGGTGTGGCATGCAATAGGTGAAGTGTGTGATACTACCCTAGCATGGCAAACATGAGAAGACATATCATTTTTCAAAGAATTATTCTTATTCAAACAAATTTCTAATTCTTTCGAAATGAACTCAATTTCTCTTTTCAAAGAATCATTTTCTTTTAAAACAAATTCAATCTTTGAAGATAAAACATCATTATTTTTCAAAACATTATCACAATCATTTTTATTTTTCAAAAAGTTATTTCTTTTAAAACAAGTTCCAATTGAGATCTCAATGAATCCCTTTCATTATAGACCTCAACTTTCTCTTGCAAAACACAATCAAGTCTAGAGTGCAAACATTCATTTTCTTTTTCAATATCTAGACTTTTCTTTTTCAAAATCTTATATTTTTCTATTAATTTTTCACAAACAATAGATAGTTCTTCATTTAAGACATGGGGATCAACAATATCATCACATGAAGAACTAGCATCATCACTATCTAAGTGGGTTTCCGATTGTACCTCAAGGGAGTCATTCCCTTGACCATGAAGCATTGTGGATCGGATTCTCCACTAGATTCCTCTTCTTGAATTTGAACTTGAAGCTTGGAGGTGTTGGTGGTTGTTGTCAACTTGTTCCACACTGCAAAAGCGGAATCAAGATTAGAAACACGTAAAGATATTCTTTAGGTAAAGTGCTTCTAATAGCCTCTAGGGCTTGTGCATTGGCCCTTATATGATTGCAATCACCAAGATAACATCTCTTGGTGGCGGCAAGGAAGACATGCAAACCTAGGGTTTTTAGGTACATGGACATCCTATACTTCCAAACATCAATGTTGGAAGGGTCAAAGCTAGGTGGGGTCATGAGTCCATGGTAAAAACTAAATGTGTGCAAACAAGCAAATGCAAAAGAGATTAGCAAGCAAATGGATCACTCCTAGGATGTTAAGCCTAATATCAGGAGCACTAGCTCTGATACCAATTGAAAGTACACCTAGAGGGGGGGTGAATAGGTGAAAGTGCTAATCTAGTGAACTTAATGCAAACTAAGTGTGCTAAATGCGGAAGCTAAAACAATCTTACAAGAACACTTAGTACAATCCAACAAGTGTTGCCGAATTCCCCTTGCGAGGCTCTGGACAAGCACCTCTTGATTCCCCTTGAATGGGTTGAGGTTGCTATATGAAGCTCTTGTTGGATGAGTATAAGTGTTGCACACACACAAGCAATCCAAGCATATACAATATATAACAATATGAATAATATGCAAGGTGCAAATGCAAGCAAGTATGAATATGCTCAATCCCACGCAAATATATATGATGCAATGAATGAATGATGCTTGCACAAATATAAGAGTAGAGTTGAGAGTAATTGGATCAATCGCAAACACACAAATTTGTTTCGAGGTTCGAGCCCCTAGCTCTACTTCCCCGCCTACACCACCGTGTAGGATTTCCCAATCCACTATAGGAGTACCAAACTCCTCTCTCAACCGTACAAAGCCACCGAGGCTATACAACCACAATCCACCTCTACCGAAGAGGGATACGGCCCGTAGCCAAATACAACAACTACCTCTACCTAAGAGCTCACAAACCAATCACAATACCACTCCGATCACCTCTACCGAAGAGGGATTCACAAAAGAAAGGAGGGTTTACAACAAGTGGTTCCACAACACAAACTTCTCTTTTCTTTCTTTTTCTTTTCTTTTTCCACACAAAACAAAGATCCTAATAACTTAGGATAGAAGATATAGCTCAAGTGGAAACTAAGTGTTTTGGAAACAAGCAACAAAGAAAATACTTGGGAAAATTCTTGCCAAAAGATATAGAATGAAAATCAACACAAATATCCCAAATCTTATTTCTTTGATTTTCCAAAAACACAAAACAATAAAGATTAAATCTTTTTAGCACTTAAACTCTTTTAAAAACTCTTTTGAACTCTACTGAAAACCAGAATTTTTCCTCTTAAAAACCTTAGCCAAAATCTCAAATGAATAGGGTATATATAGGCCAAACCAGAAAACTAGCCGTTAGGCTGATGTGGCAATTCTGACAGCCACCGGTCGACCGGCCCGGTCGACCGCCAACGGTCAGAAATATGACCGTTGGGCACTATCGGTCGACCGCCCGGTCGACCGAAATTTCCAGAGAGCAGAACTCTCACATCGGTCGACCGACCCGGTCGACCGGATCTGTGCCTAACAGACGTGCACGTCTGTGCACGTCGGTCGACCGGGTCGGTCGACCGGCCCCTTGGTGCGGTCGACCGACACGGTCGACCGACCAGCCTGTCAGCACAAATCAAGGTCAGAATTTTTGGAAAAAATTTTTATAAAAATCTTTTATCTTTTCTGAAAATTCCATAAAATTGTTTTGTCATTTTATATTGAAACATAAACCTGTGATAAAATTTCAAGACAATATATCAACATATCAATTCATTTTTGTGTCTTGCAAATTTTATCAAAAACAAATCCTGTATTTTTGTCAAACTTGATTTTTCCAAAACATGAATAGGGATATCAAAATAAGTTTTTTACCAAGTTAAAGCATGTATGTATAAATAGAAAACATCTACTATACATATACCATATGTAAACTTGTTTTGATCAACTATTCATAAAAACCAAAAACCAAATCATAAATCGTGTGTGTTTTGTGCACTTGAGCATATCCACTAAACTAAGCTTTACAAATGGATCTAAAAACTATCTAAACTAGGATACCTAAGTCTTGCTTGTAGATCTTCTCTCTATCTTCAAGTAGACTAGCTCCCAAACCGTGATCTTCCAAGTGCAAAGGTATAATCTTGAAGCTTTGGCACCGGAATCACCATGATAAGCTTCCAAACACCTTGTTGAAGCTATCTCCCAAACTAATATCTTGCTAATGATCTGAAACTTAGAACACAAGAATATTAGTAACATAACTACATGAGTTGATCATCATCAAAACTAGAGTGGAAGGCCATTGGGCCAACAAAGAGATCTATCTTAGCTCTCTTGACTTGTGAAGTCCCCTCGTGTGTGACCAATAAGTGTTGCCAAATCTCATAGGCGGATTGGCATTGAATTACCCGTGTAAGGTCATCCTCATTCAAGGCGGTTAATAGGGAGTTTTGGGCCTTGGAGTTAGCCTCATATAGTTTAAAGTCAAGGTCGGTCCAAGTGCTCTCATCACCATCGGGTGCTTCATAGGGTTTGGTCAAGGACTTGGCTACTAAGCTACCCAAAGATTGCAAAAATATAGTCATCCTAACCTTCCAAATTGGGAAATTGAGGCCATCAAATTTAGGTGGGATTTAATGTTGTCGGCCATGTTTACTAGTGATGATGAATGAAATGAGAATGTTGATTAGCAAGTTTTAAGATCTCTCTATGGATGTTAAGCCAAACCTAGAGTCCAAGCTCTGATACCAATTGAAAAGTCACCTAGAGGGGGGGGGTGAATAGGTGACAATGCTAATCAAAGGGCAAATAAAAATTTAAAGTTACAACAATCACAATCAAGAATCACAAGATGAATGCAAGCAAGTAAGTATGACAATGAATATGATGAGCAAGTAATAAGTGCAAGCAAAGTAGAGTAAGAATTGCAAGAATGTAAACCAATCGCAAACACAAGGATATGTTATCGAGGTTCGAGCACCCAGCTCTACTCCCCGCCTTCCCCAGAAGGATTCCGACCACTTCCACTATCACAAAGATCTCAAATACAATGAGTACCCACTCCTACAATCTCAAGAACAAGTAATTTCCTTGGTAGTCAAAAGACCACAAACTCTCTCTTTTAAATATCTCTTCCCTTACAAAGGTCCTTAGAGAATATTGAGTAGGAATGAAGCTCTTGTTGTAGGTGAAGAAAGAAAATTAAATCAGAGAGTATTGAAAACCCTTCAGAAAATCAGTGAGAAATTCAGCACAAAAACCAAGAAACAAGTCTCTTTTGAAAGCCTTAAACTTTTGAATTTTCTAGCAAAAATTGTTGTAACAAATCTCTCCCCAAACACCCCTATTTATAGGAGAGGGTTAGGGTTTAGGGATAAAACATAATTACTGATGTTTAGGAGGTAATTAGATCAAAATATATTCTTAAACGAATTTTTAAACACAAAAGACAAAAATAAACAGCTCACTTAAAATCTGCCCGTTACTGTTCAACGGACACATCGGTCGACTGGGCGGTCGACCGGTAGATCAAAAATTTGACCGTTATAGGCTAGCGGTCGACCGACCCGGTCGACTGAGAAAACCTGTGAGCAAAAACAATATCTCGGTCGACCGCCCCGGTCGACTGGCAGACATGCACACTGATACGTGCCTCTGCCAGAACTGCGGTCGACTGGTCCGGTCGACCGGACCAGACTGACACAGACTCGGTCGACTGTCCCGGTCGACCGGATCAGGTCAAAAATCATTTTTGAAAAAGAAAATAAAGAGGATTTTGATTTTAACAAAAATACTTTTGAACAGGAATAGAATTAACCATAAAGATGTATTTGTAGGCAAAAACTTGTATGCAAAATATTTTTGTATAATTTATAAGAAATAATTTTGGAATGAGCATGTGCGCAAAAACGTGTGTGATAGAGCTTCAAACTATCCACTATTCTTTAACATACTATAAACTGAAAAATAAATTACATGAAGACTTCTTGAGCTATCTTCAAGTCTTTGAGCCATCCAATGCCTTGCTAGTGCCTTCTCTTCTATGATCCTTCCTTGATGTGCAATTTGCCTTCCTTACTTTGTGGAACTTAGAAGTTCTTGCAATAGCTAAGCGATTGGTCTCTAAACATGGTACAAACCTGAAACTTATCTTAACAAACTTATTAGTACCAAATAGCTCTAATTTGGTTTGTCATCATCAAAAACACAAACAATTGGAGAGTGTAACCTCTTGGGCCAACAGAGGCAGATATGAAGGAGAGGGACAGTAGTAAAGAAAGGAGAAGATGACCTTTGGAGATTAGAAAGGTCAATACAGACTTCCGAGGAGATCACGCGGCTGCAGTGAAAAACCCTAACTTTCCACCCAATTTTTCTCGCAAAGAACAAAGATTCGATTGGGAAGGTGATGAAGATTTCAGTCAACCAAGGAGCAGAGGGAATCAATTCCTTGTGGAATCTCTAGGCAACAGTGGGTAGAAGCGACCGATCACCTTTAGTGTGGACCGTCGGTCGTCGACGCCATACTTATCAGAGATGCAAATCTCTTTTGCAGGGGATCGATTGAGAGAGGGCGGAGCAGCGAGGGGGCGAAGATGGAGGAAAAATTGATCGCGCTGCTACAGTGTTGATGGGAGAAGATTGGGAGATGGGAAAGAGGACGCAACAGTACGAGTTTTGCAGCCTTTTTTCAAACCCGATGGAAGACTCCTGATCCTTGAAACCCGCGCACGCCACTGGTGTAAAATGTGAAAAGGTGGATATAAATTGGAAAATTTTGCAACGAAACCAAACAACTTAAATGTAAAGTTGCAAAACTTTTTGCATTTTGCAAACATTTTGCAACTTACCAAACACGCTCTAAGTATAACAGTACAGTTAGGAATCAGAGTACGGAAGCATAGTGATATATACATTCCAATATTACAGTTCAAGTACATTGTTATCACAGCATGTGGTCCAATATTATATGAATATTATATCACTGGAGCGTGTAAAAGTACGAATTACAAAAAATGTACAAGATATAATAGTGGAAGAGGCTCTCGAGCTGGAAAGGAATCTCGAGAGTCAGATAAGGAGATGGATCTGGAGGACTGTATGACATGATCTCACGCTTCAACCAGATTCCGATCCTGGACTTGCTATGCTTCCGCTACTCCCTGATACTCTATGCTCCGGGATCTGGACATGCAGATTCCGAATTGTAAGCATGCAACCCAGCGAGTACATAAAATACCAAGTGGCGTGCACCAAAGCAAATACACATGTACTGAAAATAAATGGAATTACACGAAAACATGTTTATGTATGCATGGAATCATGTTCAAATTATATCAATGAAAGTATATATAATTCATCAACGATGTATGTATAATGCAAATGTATGCAAAACCAATTGTATAAACTCAATATCTAGATCCATGAGATTAGTACGTCGAGGGGATAATCCAAACAAGGAAACCTCATCTATATACCATATACCTCACTTCACCATCAACTGGGTATATACAACTAGAGTTACTGAAAGATGGTATATTAATGGTGTTGCTGTGTCATGTTTAGTGGAATTATCTCCCTACCAATGTCGCCCATCACTGGCAGTCCATATCAGAGTAATACAAGTGTATAAACCTTGATAGAAACTTATTCGGATCTGCTATAGGCGTAAGAGAATACGAATAAAGGAGAGACTAAGTGACACACGTTCCTAATATCATTACTGTTGGGTTGTTACATTCTTATTGTTCATCCGACCCAAAGTCTCGGTATGTGTTTCCAGTATACATACATTCACATATGAATAAAACGAGTTAAGTGTATTGGAAAATGATAGGAATCAACTGTATCATGTTCATACTGGGCCCCGTGCATACCTGGAACAACGACCTCAGTGTGATTGGATTTGGTCTCCAATCCTGGCCGCTAAGTTGTAACAGAATCCAGTAACAAAGGATCAGTACAGGGTGCCAGTACACCCCGCCCTGTCTCCTGTGGCCTCAGGTAGATCCGAAACAGTAGTTACAACATAGAACCATTATGAAGCCATACATATTGAAATCATCAATTTCCCTTATCCCCAATGTATGTGGAGTCAGTTATTATAACCAGTTCATTATACAGTTCTCATATATGTTCATGATATACCATTTACGGGGATCAACAAGAATATAGTATCAAGAGTACAATAATTAGGAGATGTGAGATTCTAGAGGTGACCCCCCGAAGATTCTAGAGGTGGCCCCCATAACTGGGATATGTGATGTGGCACTTTGTTTCACGTGGCACTAAGTTCCACATATCAGGTATGAGATTCTAGAGGTGGCCCTCATGTTTTTCACATGGCACTTAGTTTCACATACCAAAACAGTAACAAGAGTATCATGTATGAGGAATCAGTAATGATGCCCTATAAAATGATAATTATGATTCATGTATTGTATTCAGTCAGGAGGTATGGTACCAAGTCTGAAAACAGTATAGTGTAATAGATCACGAGTTATAGCACCGTTTAGTACTCAATATATGTTCTGTAGTCAGTATCCATATGTAAGGTGCAATGTCAGTATAAGTAGTCAGTATCAGTGTCAATAGTCAGTGTTAGTAACAGATATTATGTCAGGTAACTCATGATAAATATCAGTAGCAATATCAATATCAGTATCAGTATTATCATCATCAGTATTCAGTCAATAGTATTAAAGCAATAGTACAGCTATGCACATACAAGCGGAGCAAAGTAGTGTTGGGGTTAGATCAGCGAACAGTGTTTAGTCACTAAAGCGCCCTGTGAAACTCTGTAATGACTCGGTCTTAATATGCGAGTCTAAAATCTGCCAGAGTTCTGCCTTAGCGAGTCTAGGGAATAAAACGCTAAGCGCTTGGTCCAGCTTCCTAGGCTATAGCGATATAAACAGAATTAATACGTTAAAACAGAATTAAGCCGTTAAAACCTCAGAGAGGTTAGTTAAGCCCGAAGGCTGTGCCGAAGGCAATATATGTACCTGCAGAAGATGTTAAGACCACACACAGGCAATAAATAATATAATAAACACAATCACAATCACAAGCTCCATATTGTATTCCTGAGTTAGGTATCCTCTGCCCCCAGTCACCATTAAACCTGAAAGTAATGGGTGACCTACAAAGTGGTCTCTCGGACGATATTGCAGAACGGATAGAGCATCCGAGACATAGAACCCCCTATCTGGCTACTACGGAACCCTAATAGTGTAGGCAGTGGCACCGGCCTGTTGCCCTTGGATAACCGGGAGGGTCTCCTAGGACCACGATCCCAGAAGGGAAGTTCATCCCGAGGGTCTTTATCTGCAACTTGCACCACCGTTAGTCCCAAATGCTAAAAATACAGATAATTGCAGAAAATACATTTTAATTCCAAAAAATTACTAAAAATACATGAAAATTTTTTTAATACACAGAAAATTCCTAGAATACACAAAAAAAATCTATAAATATAGAAAAATTCCTAAAAAATACAGAAAATTCTTAAAATGCAGGAAAACCCCAAAATGCCCATATAATTTCTAAAATTATAGAAAAATTCTAGAAATGCCCAAAGCATGAAATATGCATGCACATGTCAAAATATATGTGTACAAGTATATATGTGCGTATATGCAACAAGGGGAGAGTACTCGCCTATATCGGGAAAATACGCAGTATCACGTGCACGCCTGCATGTGTGTGCACGTGGGCAGCCAAGGGGCTGTCTAGGAGATGTAGGAAGAAGTAGGGAGTTGTGGAAGTGTTTGTAGAGAGAGAAAATATGAAGAAGAGAGATAAATCCTAGAGAGAGAAACTAGGGTTTGGGTTTTAGAGGAGAGAGAAAGGGTGTTTGGATAGGAGATTTGTGGAGGAGGTGGAAGAGAGGGAAAGGAGCTCCCTGAATTCTGGCGGCCGGAACAGGGAAGTGAGAAGAGAGAGAGAAATGAAGAGAGAGAAAGTATAAGCTAGAGAGAGAAAAATCTATTTTGGGTTTTCTACATTTGGGAAAATTGTGGGATGTAGAGGAGAGTGAGGGAAAGACAGTGATAGTAACGGACATGATGGTTTGGAGGGAGGTGAGAGAAAATCTAGGGAGAAGGTAGAGAGAGGAGAGAGGAGAGAGAAAGTAGGGTTTTGGGGGTTTTAAAGAGGGAAAATTAGGGGGAAATATGTGAGGTGTCTGGGGATCTAGGTATGATATTAAGATGTTTTAGGAATAGCCATGGAGTTGTAGTATTTTTGTAGGATTTTTAGAGAGAGGAAAATGGCTTTTCTAGAGTGAGAAAGTGGGATTTTTGGGTTTTTTAAGAGAGAAAATATGAGAAAAATTATGGGAGGTGCATCAGCCTAAGGAGGAGTTTAGGTTGACGAGGAAGTAGCCATGGTGTTAGTAACTCTTTATAGGATTTTTAGGGATTTATTTGGAGAGGTTTCAGGGTTTTTTCTAGAGAGAGAAAGGTGGGGGAGAATGGGAGGTGGCCGGCCATGGTAGAATGAGTTGGGAAGATAAGGGGAAGAGTAGGTGGCTTGTAAAAGAAGCCAAAGATGGTTTTTTGAAGAAGCCATGGAATTCTCTAGAAAATTAGAGAAAAGAAAAAGAAAAGGAGAAAGAAAAAGAAAAGAAATAAATGCAAATTTGTAATTGTTGAGGGGTTATATGCAAATGTCATATGAAAAATAATATAAAAATGAAAATGAAGAAAAATTGGAAAAGAAAATGAATTTTATGAAGAAGAAAAAGGAAATAGAAGAGAGAAAAATTTAATTAAATAATTATTTAAAAAAAAAAATTATGAATTTTATGTGGTAGAATCTAGTGCCAGTGAAGAGTCTCATGCAAAAATTTTCGGTGAAACGAAAAAAATACGTACAAGAATGACATGTGTACGATCAAAACGTCGAAAACCATAAAAGGATGCGTAATCAGGAATCAGGGTATTACACACCGCTACCTGATAGATATAATAAACTACGCCTTAAATAAGACCTCTTTAATTAGATATTGATGAAAGATACACACAGTAAGTCTATATCTATTGAGCGAGCTGGTTGAGCGATAAATGTCATGCTCGCAATAACTAACTCATAAGAAGTTTTTACGGATTAGCTCTGCCTCCCAACCGCGGCCATCACGGTTCCTCTCACCTAGAGTTGGAGTTCAGTTCCACCATGTTGACTTTGTGCCTGCCATTTTCCTCAATTTTCTCTAGGTTGAGCCTTGACTGGTTCCGACTTTCGGTTGAAAAATTTTGGCGCCAAGTGATTGGTTCTCCTTCAGACGTAGTAAAATCTTCCATCGGTCTTCTGCCCAAAGATTTTGGGTTTGAAAGAAGAAGATGACAAGATTTGAAAGAAGAAGAGTTTGTGTGAGGAGAAGAATGAAAGTGGTTGGGTTTCTTGAACTTCTTGCCCTTAGGATTCATAAATTTATGCTTAGGCTTATCTTCGACCAAATTGACTTTGCCTTTCAGTTTAGACTTGGGTTTGAAATTTACCTATACTGATCTTCTATGCGAATCGCTTTAAGGGCTTGAATAAGGGTAAGACCATCTTGCTTGTGACAGAGGTCGCCGGCAAAGGCTTACCAAAAGGGGAATTTATCAATGAGACATGACACCTTGTAATCGTCAGAGAATTGATTTTCTTTCGATTGAGAAGGTATCAGATAAATCTTGAAATTCATGAAGTTGATCATTGATAGATTTGTTGTCAGACATCATGAATTTATTGGAAGAGGAGGAGGTGAATCTTTTGATTCCTGCATCATCGAGGTCATTTCTACCTCAAGTGTTGTCACAGTTCTTTGGCACTCTTATATTCATAATATATATCATAAAAATTATTAGAAAGTACACTAAGAATCCTATAGAGACAATGATAGTCTATCTTCTCGAGTTTCAAATAAATGAAAGAGGAAGGAGTTGAAGGAAAGAGTATCAGCAGATGATGATTTGGCAGGTGATGATTTAGGAGGAGTGAGAATAGTGTCATCTATGAAAGAAATGAGATCTAAAGTGGGTAACCAATACTTCATCTGATTTTTTCACCTCTTAAAATACGTGTCAGAGAATTTATCAGGTTTAGCACTTTTAGAGTGGTCGAGGTTGGCCATAGTGACAGAAAGAAGCTACATGAATTCTGAATTCTAAGTTAATAAGGATGTCAGAATTTTGATTTAAGAGATCTACAAGATTACAGTTATAAATAATGAGCAGTAAAAGAATCACACTTACATGAAGTAAGCAATTATTTTTCAAATTAATTTCTAGAGTAATCTAGCATGAAAATACTCAGATTAAGCAATAGTTGCTTTCATGTTTCTAAACAAAACTTGCAAGAATCTAGATAACGAAGTTATTAGCTAGACAAAGACAATAATTATTTGCAAGATTTAATTACATGCAAGAAAAGAATAGCATGCTATTAATGTAACAAATAATTTAATAGAGATAAAATCTGAAAGATTTAAATGATTATTTTCTCAAATAAAACAAGTCCTTTGCAAGAAGATTAAATAATTTGCATGAAAGAAAAATAATTTAGATAAATAATCCCTTTTGATCTTTTAGATTGTTGGGTGAAACTGTGCTATTTTTATAACGTGCAAATCAATTATCTTGACAAAACAAATTAAATTAAACTTCCTAGAAGGCTGCGACAAAATTAAAATAGAATATATGCAAAGTAAATCTGGCCTGAGGAATGCAGTCGCGTAGCTGCAGCCCTAAAGAATCAAAACATGTCTGCTTGTTCAACATTGATTCAACTTTGTCCAGTAGTGGTAAAAAATCTTTCAGAATCACAAACACTTGGCTTAGGACAGTAGGCAGAACCTCTTACTTAGACAGAGAATTATTGTCCGGAAAATTGAAGTAAAACTTGATGAAATGTGACAGTGGGAGAAAGAAATGTAGCTGTGAATCTCAGTTTTCTATTTTTTATAAGAATGAATAGAGAGAAGCGCCTTTATAGGCACAGAGCTCTACTCGTTACTAACATCCCCCGGACAAATCAAGCGCGCATTCAGATTGGTTACAATTAATTTGCAATAACTTCGCACATTCACAACTCCACTTTTATGAGGTCAAAAACTGTTACATATTAAAACTTGAAGTACTTCGGGAGAGTGAGACAGAGCTGAGAAATATTTTGCGTCCAAATGCTCGAGAAAGACTCCAAGGTCCAAGTGCTCAGGATGATCTCGAGTCCAAGTGCTCGGGGTCCACTCCGAGATCACTTCGAGTCCAAGAACTCGGCAATAATTTTAAGGTCAATAGCATCATTTCGAGTCCAGGTTTGTAGGTCACTTCACCCAGAAGCTCAGAGTTAGCTCCGAAAGACAAAAAATGATTTTCAAAATGCAGCACGTGCAAGAACCCCTTGAATGAAAATAGACAGGTCATCGGCGAACGCCACCCGAACCTGAACTGAGCCAGGCCCGATTTGGAGTGTGTGAAAAGGTGGTTTATGGCCTAACATTCATAACAATAGGCTTATGAAGAGTTGGTATATACACCACTCAAACTTCTTTGGCCTATCCAATGTAGGCTAAAAACCAAAAGTAAATAAAGGGAAGCTCAAGTTTTCTCTCCAAAACCAATACACACATCCGACAATCTCCTCCTAACTTGAGTTTCAACAAAGACAAAGAAAGCAATGTGATATACACAAATCATAAATCATAAACAAGAGAAAAATTTGAGCAACATCATAATGTGGATTCAGGGTTGATAGCTTGCGGCCTTTAATCTATTCTTAGTGAATTTCATTATCACTGAGAGACATAATGGACTACGCTTTGATTAGGCCTATTTAATCAGATATTGATGAAAGATGCACACAGTAAGTCTCTATCTATTGAGAGAGCAGGTTGAGTGTTAAAGGTCCTGCTCAAATAAATGATTCATAAGAAGTTTCTAGGGGTCAGCCCCCCACCCCCCAACCACGACCATCACGGTTACTCTCACGCAAGTAAGTCCTCCAAGGGTACTACAAGTGGAACTTATACTCTCCACACTTTATGCGTCAGATTTATTAAGAGTTTAACTCAATCTTACCTAGCTGTATTATAAAAGTATCGTCCTATAAAGAAGAGGCAGTAGCTACAGTACTACATATAGGATATAAACATATCTAGGTTGATGATCCTCACGAGTAACACCAGTCCAGCTTGTTGCTACCGATCATTGAACCTCTTTCACGGAACTAGCTCCTGATCAAATAGATTGGATTTTCACTATCAGTGAATTCTACTAAGGGCTTAACCCCCATCTCTCTCGATAATTCTTGGATCACACTCCTAGAAAGACTCTTAGTCATGGGTCAGCAAGATTCTTTTCAGACTTTACAAAGTCTAGAATCCAACTTTCCCATTAGGTGCTTTACAGACTTGAGTCTGATATGAATATGTATGTTCATCTTCTTATTAGCATTCTCTTACTTTAGAATCTCAATGGTGGATCTCGAATCAGTATGAAATTAGATTGAAAGTATAGGTCTAGGCATGATATAGAATTCAGATAGAAGATCATTTAACCATTCAGCTTTCAAGCAAGTAGTGTCCAGAGCAATGAGCTCAGACTCCATGGTGCTCCTGGCAGTCACTGTTTATTTGCAGGATTTTTAGGACACAACAATGCCACCCAACATGAATACATATCCGGTAGTAAACTTAACACTATGAGAGTAAGTAACTCAATTGGCATCACTATACCCTTCTATGACATCAGCATTTTCAGTGTAAGTCAAGCAATAGCCAATAGTGCTTTCAGATATCTGAAAACTCTTTTTAGTTCAGTCCAGTATTCTCTACTAAGGTTACTAGTTTATCTACTTAATCTGCCTACTACATAAAAAATGTCAGGGCAAGTCCTGTTAGAAATGTAGAGAAGTAAACCTATTAATTGAGAGTATTCCAGCTGAGACACAGGCTTACCCATATTTTTCTTCAAGGCAATTGAAGAATCATAGGGTGTAGAAATAGATTTGGAGTTATAGAAATCAAACTTATGAAACATTCTTTCAATGCTATGAGATAGACTCAATAAAATTTCATTTTGTGTTCTGAATATCTTCATTCCCAATATCATAACAGCATGACCTAGATCCTTCATGGCAAATTTTAGGGAGAGATAATATTTTACCCTTTGGATTGCATCAAGAGATGTTTCAAGAATAAGAATATCGTCTACATATTGACAAAGAATGATAAAGTCATTATCAAAGTTCTTGGAATAAATGCATTTGTCATGTTCATGGACAGTGAATTCAAATTGTGCAATAATTTTGTTAAACTTTTGGCGCCATTGTTTAGGTGCTTGTTTTAGACCATACAACAACCTCACAAGTTTTCACACTTTGTATTCTTGTCTCTTGGTTATGAATCCTTCTGGCTGGTCCATATAAATCTCTTATTCGAGATCGATATTCAAAAAGCAGTCTTAACATCCATTTGATATATGAACATGTTATGAATATATGCAAGGGGCAAGAAGGATTTTGATAGATCCTGGCAACCAGAGAATAGGTGTCAAAAAGTCAATATCTTTTTGTTGGGTGAAACCCTTAGCAACTAATCTGACTTTGTATTTGTCGACAGTGCGATTGGGTCAAAGTTTTTTCTTATAGATCAATTTACAACCTACAAGTTTGCATCTTGAAGGAAGGTCAGTGAGAATTCAAGTGTTCTTCAATATGGACTTGATCTTACTGTCAATGGCTTTTTTTCAGAAAGAAGATTTAGAAGAGTCCATTGCTTCCTTAAAGGAGTTAGGATCATCTTCTACAAGATAGGTAAAAAAGTATTCACTGAAGGATGTGAGAGTCTTTGATCTTTTACTCCTATGTTCAAAATTAAAAGTAGAAGCAGAACTAGAGGAAGGAATATCAGAGGTAAAAGGAGTACAAGAAGGATCACTAAGGATTCTTGATTTGAAAGGAAAGTGTAGACTGTCCAAAATTACTGAGGATAAGTCATCAGAAAGTAGAGTCCAAACTCCAGACACATGGTTAATCATAACCATTACCACAGCACTAAGACGCGAGGGTCAAAACCCGCGTCTCAGCATTACTACAGTAGCATCTCTACAGTACCAAGACGCGAGGGTCGAAATCTGCGTCTCTACTGTCCCACAATGACCAAGACGCAGAGCCCAAAGCCCGCATCTCACACGAAGCTTGACGCATAAGTTGAAGCTCACATTTTAACCAAACGCAAAGTTCAAGCGTTACCTAAATGGCTAAACGTAAGGCTCGAAGCCCACGTTTCAACTACAAAGGAACCCTGCGTCTCGGTTATAACCGCCCTCATTATTGGGTCAATTACTGCCCCACGTAATGAGAGAGTTAACCCCCCATTATGGAGTATTTTTAGGGGACACTTTTACCCCTTGAAACCTCTATAAATAGCCCAGTTTGATATGGAAGAGGGGTCGGAAATTTCTTTGGTCAGAAGAACTTCGGTTGTAAGTCGTATGTACGCGCCCGGAAAAAAAGAGAAAGAATGTTTGAACTATAAAATTTTCCTTGAATCAGATGAAAAGATTACAATAAAAACAAGTTTTCCTTCCGTTACAAGGGAGGGAGGATGTTGAGTCTTGAATCCTCCCTTTGTTTAATGCTGGGTTCTTCGTGTGGTGGTGGAGAGTGAATCTTGTTCTCCGTTGACTGGATGACCGTCGGGATCGTCAGAGATCTTCTCTTCGGCTGGTAGAAGGAGTAGCACAGCTCTTGTCTACCAAAACTCTCAAAGAGAAGGTAGGCAAAGAGTAGCTTGTACGCAGCAAGCTTGACGAAGAGTTGAACTCTCTCCTTTTTTCTGCCGTGTCTGGTCGTCTGATTGCCGATCCTCTTATCACCAAATGCCTTTGATTGCTGATCGCCAATTGCCCAATTGCAATCTCTCTATCTCTCGATCGTCGATCCTCGATCCTCTCCTCTCTTATCGTCCCCTCGACCTCATAGCAAACGAGGATATTTATAGAGGTCCTAGGGGGTGAACGTGCCCCCTAAAATGCTCCACGATGAGGGGCTGACCTCCCCGCTATGTGGGCGGCGACTGGCCCCATAACCAGGGCGGTTATAACTGAGACGCGGGTTTCAGCCCACGCGCCTTGAGGTTGGGGCGCGGGTGTCGAGCCCACGCGCCTTGATGCTGCGACGCGAGTGTCGAGCCCACGCGCCTTGACGCTGAGACGCGGGTGTCGAGCCCACGCGCCTTGACGCTTAGACGCGGGTGTCGAGCCCACGCGCCTTGACGCTGAGACGCGGGTGTCGAGCCCACGCGCGAGCCCACGCATCTAGAACTTGAGACTCTGCTTTTTAATGGCTTGTCTTTTAGTGATTTTTAGACAGCCTATAGAACCCCCTCAAAGTTTTTGATATTCCGCAGTTAAATGGGACAGATTTCGAAATACTTTAGATTTTAGCCGCATTCACCTTTATGACTGGACTGTTAATGCTCCGGGTTTGATCTTATCTGGAGTTTGGTCTTCGTGAGTGTACTGTTGAACTCTTTGAGGCCACCAGGGTTGATCGTATTGAGTGTCTAGATACACAGTCTAAACCTCCCCGATTACTTTTAGTCTGTCATGGGGGTGCTTTAAGCCAGGAGTGGTTGGTCATCTGCTTGTGCCAGTGTACTGTTGAACTGATTTGCAGAAGCAGGAGGCCGAACACTGGTCCTTTTTGAAAAGCAGAGATGGTACTGCTTTAAAGACGCGACTGATCTTCCATAAAGCAGACGCGATGTTCAGCCGGGCTGGAAAGACGCGAACTTCTTAGAGAGACGCGACTTTTTGAATGCATTTATGGCGGTGATGACGGGGCATGTCCATCGAAGAGACGCGACCGTCGGGTGCGAATCCGTGCCATGTCATGATTGCACTGCCAGTTGGCCTGGGGAACCGACGGGATTTCACCTTTTGGCGCGCGGATTTCCCGGTTCATTAAATAATCTGTTCCACGTGTCAAGCGATGACTCTCTGCAGAGTCATGGCGCATGATCTTCTCTTTAAATGAAACGCGGCGTTTGACCCTTAGGCAGAACTAAGCCCTTTTGATGAGACGCGGCATTGGTTCATAGGGGCTTAGGTAGAACTAAGTCCTTTTGATGAGACGCGACGTCAATTCATGGAGAGACGCGGTCATCAGTTCATAAGAACTCAGATAGAACAAAGTCCTTTTGGTGAGACGCGGCGTTAATCCATAGGGAGACGCGGCGGCGTCCACTCGCAGAGAGAAACGCGGCTTTGAGTAACGCGAGTCTGTCCTGCCAATGAAGACGCGACTCGAGCGGACGCGATGGACGCGGCCCTGAGTATTTTCCCCTTAATCTCAGAATGGACTAAGTCCTTTGCTGAGTCAAGTGCTTTCCCTTAAAATGGCCCTGTTTGCTGAAGGGATGCGATTCTGAGTCACGCGGACTTTCCTTTGGAACGCAGGTGGAAGTCATTCATTCTGAAAAAAAGGAGACGCGGGTTCCGGGACGCGGTTTTCCTATCTGCGTATCGATATAGACGTTACATGTGGCCTGACATAAAGATTTTATGAGATCTTTGAACGTCAAGTCTGCACTGACGATTGAAAGTCAAGTCTTCACTGGCGATTAGGAAACCGGGTCATCCGTTGTTTCCCGAAGCAGTTGTCCACGCGTCGGTTCTTCATTGGACTGGTGCGTTAACACCCTTTAATGTAAAATCGGCGCTGGCGGTTGGAGACCAGCGTCTTCAACATTTCCTGAAGCGACCCTCCACGCGTCAGCGTCTCATTGGACTTTGACAATCGTGCGGCCATTAAGGCCGAAGGTTCCCATTGATGACCCATTAATGACGGTTACCAGGAGCGGCCTATAAATAGGGGTTCGCCTTCTTTAGCAGTCCCGATTTTAGACCATTTTCCCTTTTAAGAGAACGATTGCTCTGAGAACTTTCGCTTTCTTCAGAGTTTCTAACAGGGGCACTGTCTTCATGGATGAAGACGACTCCAGGGAAGAAGATGACCCAGAGCTTTCATGCTTCTGTTTGGTCTCTTCAGGACAAAGTGTCTCTCTGATCACCTTCCATGTCCATATTCTGATGCAGAGAGTTAAACTCTTGACAGAGGCCTCTGCTGGTATGCCGTCCCGACTTGCCGTGACGTTTCTAGTCCACCCAAGTTTGCACTTTGGCATCATCATCATCTGGGTTTCCTCATGAAGTCTGAGTTGGTGCATTCCTTTCTGGAATTTGCGTCGCCGACTTAAACTTCTTTAGACGCGAGTACAGAAGTCTTTGGCACTTGGCGCTGACTTTGTTCATGAAGCTCGCGTTTTAAGGCCACTGACTTGGATGAATTCCAACTCGGGCTGAAGGTTTCAGACCCGAATTTTACAACTCCTGTTCATTCAACAGGGAGATGGCAATTTTCGGCGTCTGAGTCTTTTCGCGTCTCGCTGATGCAAATCTTAGACTGCGTTTGAATCCTGTGTGTTATCACAGTTTTAATATCGCGTCTGTTTCTGTCACCGCGGGGATTTGGCTCGCTGCGCGGATTATTCCCGCGTCTGCAGTCTTTGACAATAGCCGCGTCTGTCACTTAGTTTTCTTTGTTGAAGTATACTAAGTTTCAGATTTTCTAACCCCCCTGTTTATTCCTTGTAGGTAGGCTTGATCGTCCTTGTTCAGGTTCGCTGGGCCCCTGGAAGAATATTTCAGCCGGCGGACTTGTTCGATGTTCGTCCACAAGGGAATATATTATGGTCCTCGTCGTCCACAAGGGAATATATTATGTCCCTGACGAGGACTCGACCCTCGCCAAGGTCTCTTCAGATCCACTGCACCGGTCATGCCTGCTGACAAGAGATGGTCAGGGTAAGTATGGCGGCGAGGGGGCTACGGTGGATAAGGTGGCAGATAGGATCCTCTTCCTCTCCCACTCCAGAAGTAACATCGAGGACTCCTCATGTCTGCTGGATGGTCTGCTGGGGAAAGAGATTCTCATGAACGAAGGGTTGCAGGACTTTCTGCTGCCACCAGACCTCAAGAACACCATTGCTCTTAGCTTAGTCAGCTAGGGCTCTTTCGGTGTTTACATCATGCATCATGGTGTAACCAGCTTCTGATCGTGGCCACAATTTGGCACTTCTTCAGCCACCGTGCACTTGGAATTAGATGCGGTTTCAAGGAGTGAGTGCAACCTCTGAGAGAGAGAGGGACTTCTTTGTACTCCTTAATTGTAACACTCAATCTTATTGTATAAGAGAGCGTTTTTACTGTAATACTCAATCTTATTGTATAAGAGAGCATTTTGTATAACTTTCATATGCTTGGAAATAAATAAAAAGTGACACTTTTCTTTTTGCCTCTTTCATTGTCTTGAACTTTTTGTCTTGGACTCGTAGAAGCAAAGAATCTTTGACTTTGTCAAAATTATGATGATAATCTTAATAAGTCAAACTTTGTAGGGAAAGATCCTATTTCAGGAACTCTCACAATACTGTCAGAGGTGTAATATTAACTTGACAGAGATGAAATAATTTTTTTGGTGGACCTGCCACTTTATAAGAGAAAGTGACAAGTAGAATTGGTACCCCCAGGGAGGGTGAACTTTTATCAAGTGTTTGGGATTAACTTGATTGAGCTCAGCTGGGGATTGATGGAAACACTGTTGATGGTGTAGTATTAACCTAACAATGTTTTTAGGTAGATTTGTTATTCTGTTGAAGAGAATAACAAGTGAGACTAGACTCGTGGGGAATCTAGGAAAGTTTGTTATCGTTAGAGGTGTGATATTAACTTAACGGGTGAAAGTGGTCTTGTCAGAAGTGTAACGTTAACTTGACAAGGATGTGAGTCAGAGGTGTGATATTAACTTAACTCAGAAGTGTCACTGTCATAGGTGTGATATTTAACTTGACAGTGAGGGTAATGCTAGAGGTGTAATGTTGAACTTGGCATTGGTCATCTCGGCTTGTATAAGGAAGTCCGAGGGAAAGTCATGGCCATATGTGTATTGTTTAACTTAGCAATGACTTGATGCTAGAGGTGTAATGTTAACTTAGCATCATCCATTTCAGCTTCGATATGGAAGTCTGAAGAAAGTGACTGTCAGAGGTGTAATATTAAACCTGACAGAAACTTGATTACTGTTTAGAGGTGTGGTGTTAAACTTTAACAGTAATTTGTCAGAGGTGTAGTATTAACTTGATAAAGATTGACTCATGATAAGAGCAATTTGAGGACATGTCATTCTATTGGTGAGAATTGACAAGTGAAAATTTGAAGTGCCAGAGGTATAGTGTTAACTTGGCAAATTTGAAAGTTTGATACTCCGTGTAGAGTTGACAAGTAAGAGTTGTACTCGACAAGGAGTATTCATTACCAGAGGTATAGTGTTAACTTGGTAAAGATTGTATTTAGTAGACCTACCATTCTATGGATGAGAATTGGTAAGGGATTTTGGAGGAAAGAGTGGAGGCAAGTCCACTGAGAATTTTTAGCAAACCCTCAGCTATCAACGGATTTGAGGTGCCTTTACCAACTACCGTTTGAGTTGGGCTAGCCATGCTATTCCCCTCAGCATGATGAGTTGTCGAAGACTTATGCTGGGCTTAGAAGCCAACATTTTCCTCTATCCTTAGCCGTCGGAGGCGTTAGTTATTAATGAAGAAGCTCTTCTTGTTTTGATCAGAGGTGTATTTTAACTTGATCAGAGCAAAACTATTAAGGATAGTACTTCTTCAGGAATCTGCCATTGATCGGCATCATGAGTGTATCGCCATTTGAGGTTATGAGGCGATATGACCCATTTGAGTAGACTGACTCTACTACAAATGGTCCTTCCCATTTGGGCTGGAATTTTCCTTTTGTCTTGTGCGTCATTACCATGGGTCTTCTGACGGCTAAGACAAGATCGCCTTTCTTGAAAGTTCGCACTTTAACTTTCTTGTTGAAGGCTCTGGTAATTCGAGCTTGGTAGAGCTCGATTTGCTGTTGGGCCTGCAGACGCTTATCATCTAAGGCCTCCAGTTCTTGGAGTCGCTGTCGATGCTTCTCCTCTGTTGTCATCTCCGCTGTCAAGGCGACGCGTAGAGATGGAATTTGGATTTCCAGTGGGAGCACGGCTTCACACCCGTATACCAAAGAAAATGGCGTAGCTTTGGTTGGGGTTCGCACAGTTGTGCGATAGGCCCATAAGCATTCACCCAACTTGTCGTCCCAGTCTCGTTGACTTTTCGAGACGAACTTCTTGAGAAGCTTGCCAATAGTCTTGTTGAAAGCTTCTGCGAGGCCATTAGCGGCAGGATAGTATGCCGTTGAGGACACACTCTGGATTCTGAACTTAGCGCAGAATCTTTGGAAAGCCTGGCTGATGAACTGAGGTCCATTGTCATGGACGATTCGCCGAGGTACACCGAAACGGTAAATAACGTGATGTTTCACGAACTTGATCACGTTAGACGATTTTACCTCCTTCAAAGGGATTGCTTCGGCCCATTTAGAGAAGTAATCGGTTATTGCCAAAATAAACCGATGTCCTTTTGATGATGGTGGGCTGATAGGTCCGACCACGTCCATGCCCCACATTTCAAATGGCCAGGTAGAGGCCGTAGAGTGAAGGTAGCCTGGTGCTTGATGGATGAAATCGCCATGCACTTGGCAAGCGTGACATCTTTTAGCATAAGTGACGGCATCGACAATCATCTTGGGCCAGTAGTAACCCAATCTTTGGAGTCGATGTGCCAGTTTTGGGCCAGGTTGATGGGCTCCACACATACCGTCGTGGGCTTCTCTCAATACCTCTTGGGCTTCTTTTGGTGAGAGGCACCGGAGCAAGATCCCATCATGCGATCGACGATACAATATTCGCGTAATCGCATTATAATAGAATTTGGGGGCTTTCTTTCGAATGGCAGCCGCCTCTTTGGTGTCTTCAGGCAGGATGCCATACAAGACATAGTCGATATAGGGGAATCGCCAGTCTTTAAGCTCTGGCCCGGTTGACAATTCCAGCGCTTCTTTGCCTTGACAATCTCCCTTTGACTCCTGATAGACCTCGAGAGCATTTCTCGGGCAATACAGGTCGTGGCTGTAGACGAATATCTTCTCCATTGCTCCAGCTGGAAGAGCTAAGGAGGCCGCGAGGGATGCGAGTGCATCCGCGTGCGCATTTTGCCTGCGCGGTACATGGTCGATGTAGAAGCTTGTAAATCCCTCGGCCATGCGGATAGTTGCGTTGTGGTAGGGTACTAGGTCCTCATGTCTGACTTCGTACTCCCCGCGAACTTGGCTGACGATGAGTTAGAGTCGCCGTATACCTCGAGATTTTAACGCCAATCTCATTGGCGAATTGCATCCCATCAAAAGAGCGTTGTTGTAATACCCCGTTCCCGAATACGTACTTAGTTGCGTATTCAGATTTTCGGTCGTATTTTTTTCGATTTGTTTCCTGTATTTATTCTGTATTATGAATTCTTATATGACTGTTTTGTCTTGGATTTGGATTCGTGGATTCGGAGTCAGCCCTAGTCTGAACCGAAGGCCCGATCCTAGAGTATTACTCGATTTAGACATTCTGATAATTAGAATTGACCGATTTTAGTTTTAAATATCATTTTCCAATATTATATATTTTCTATGATTTCTAGATTTTTCTGGAATTAAAATGAAAGTCTTCAAAACCGGTGTCGGCCAGTGCCGCTGACCGATTCCTGGATTTTTAATTCTCAAACAGTTTGGAATTCCATGATGGTCCTTTAGGCTTTATTCCTTAGAATCATATTTTCTACCTACATTCTTTTTCTGAGGATTTTATGATTTTATGAAAATTCCATCGGAGTCGGTAGGTAACTGATTCCGGGATTTTTAGTTTTAAAACTATAAAGTATTTCTTAAAACGGATTTCACTATAATTCTTAGTTTAATATTCTTGATTTTTGGTAATTATTTCGGGTCGTTCCGAGATACTTGAATTTCGGACGATTCCGGTATTTTCCCGAAAGATTTCCGCATCCGCAACTGAATCCCGGGAATCCGCCACTTCCATTATTTTCATCTTCTTTCCCAAGAAAACATCTTCTCATTATAATTTATTTTCCTTTTTCCTTTTCCTTTATTTCTTCCTTCCTCCACAAACCAAAGCCTTTCCTATTTTCCAAAATTCCAAATTCCATTTTTCTTCCACCAACTTCCTCATTAAATGCCCTCTTTTTCTCTCTCTTCCTTGGCCAGCCAAGTGGCCAAGAGAAGGACACTCATCCCCCTCCTCCACTTTGCAAAAACCCCCCTCTCTTCTACTTTAATTGCATCACCTTCACAAATCCAAAAACCTATAAATACTTTTCCTTTTCATTTCTAATCCTTTTTCACTTCATTCTTCACTTCACCTCTCTCTTTCTTCTCTTCACCAAGAGCCAAACCCTAGCCACCTCCATCTCCTTCATCTCCACCACCACACCTACTCCAACTTCTCTCCTTCATCTTCTTCCTCCTTCATCTCCATGGGAAGCCACCACAAGGTCATCAACTCCAACAACTTCATCAACTCCACCAACATCTCCACTCTCTTTTCCATCATCAACCACTCCTTTTGGTAAGTAATTTTCATCACCAAGGCTTGATTAATTCTTAGTATACTTAAGTTTATCTATCATGTTCAATTGTGTCTTCAAATCCATGATTATTTAGCCATCAAACAAAACCCTAGAAAATCTGTTCTGTTTGCTGTTTCCCACGATTAGTCGACTAGACCTATAGATTAGTCGACTAGAAAACCCTAGCTGAAACGTAACCTTTCTGGAGCACAGTTTAGTCGACTTAGGTTATTTATTAGTCGACTAGAAACCTCGATTAGTCGACTACTCCCTTGACCCTAGTCGACTAACCTTTCCTGAACCAGAAACCCAAACTCTCTGTATCACAGTATTAGTCGACTTGACATGACTGTTAGTCGACTTGAGATGTCTGTTAGTCGACTACTCTTTCCACTCAGTCGACTAACTTTTCCTGGATCAGAATATCAACTCTCTGGAACCCAGTTTTAGTCGACTAATCCAGACTGTTAGTCGACTTAAGACCCCTATTAGTCGACTAACCATTCCACCTAGTCGACTAACTTTAGCTGTTTGTCATAGTTGATTTCTTTCTTGAATATGAACCTTACCCTCTAGACTTATATCATATCTTAGTATTACTTGACTTGTCACTTGACAAACATCATCTTACCTTCCCTCCTTCTCTCTCCTCTTCACTCTACATATTTATATCACAGGTTATGGCGCATCCCGAGCTTCCGTGAATTTTGGATCTTTTGGCATATTGGTGATTTAGGCGAGTAGTCTCGCTCTTCTCTATTTGAGTTTCCCGTTTCATCGGTCGATAAGTATTTCGCTTCTTATTTCCATATTCATGTATTGCACTACAATTGCTCATATTATGATAGCTTCATCTTGTACTTGTGCCATGCTATTGATATGCTTACTTCTTTATCATATACTATGCGTGGCAGACCCTTCGTGGTCGTTGTATTCTTGGTTTCTGATATGTTATCACTTGCCCTGCTATTATTTCAGACCTGTCAGTTATATGCTACCTTTTAACACATGTATATCACTTTGGCAACTGTGTTATATCACCTGACTTGCTAGACCCTCTTGTTATGTTATGACTTACCCGGACTATCACCAATCTCTTGTTATGATTGATTGCTTGATTGTTAAATATCACCACCTTGTCATGCTATCTTTTAAAACCAAGCATGATACACTTGACTTTATGATTATCTTGTTTACGGGAATCCTGTCTTGTTATTCTGAATGGAACTAAGTGCCACACCATATTCGGTGGGGGCCACCTCTAGAATCCATCCCTCAGAACAAAGTGCCACATGGAACAAAGTGCCACACCACACGGTGGGGGCCACCTCTTGAATCTGTGGGGGCCACCTCTTGAATCTGTTGGGCTATTCTTGTTATGTCCAGTTATTCCCGTAATTTGATAATTATGTAATAAGCTACAACTTGTATGGGGTATGGGAGGAAGTGATGGATGCCGGAATGATACCTTGCTTATAGTAATGGACTAAAATATTGACGACAAGTGTTAGTGGGACTTTGGGCCCACAGAAGACAAGTGTTAGGGGACTTTGGGCCTCCAAACTGGTCCCAGGTGTATGGGAACTACTATAAGAAGTACTATCAGTTCTCCATCTGCTTCCGTTAACAACCCTTGGCTTGCTTATATATGGATGTATGTGAGTTGGCCGTACACCAGGTCACATACCTAGATATATGGGTCAGACAAGTAATAATAATAATAGATTCTGCTATGATTCCTGTTACACTTGCTATACATGTTATGATTCCCATTTGTATTCCTGTTTGGCTTTCATATGATTTGCAACTCTGATTCTATACGCTTGGATTTCTGTGGCATGAGATAATGGTATATAGATGAGGGTTTCCTTGTTTGGATTATTCCTTCGATGTATTAGTCTCATGGGACCGTGACCTAAGCGTATACAATCAATCTTGCTTATATCAGCTTTACTCTGGATTTCCTGTTTTATGATTATTATTCCATACCTGTTCATGCCTGCCCTAACCTATCTGCCTCCTGAGTATTTCCTACTTGATATCATTTCTTATATACTTCATTTGTGTTTTAACCCTCCTGTCTTCTGTACTTGACACTTGTACTCATCCTGGCTCGCCACCTGGCATCCATATTCCTGCTCGCCTGGGGAGTTTCACTGACTCCCCTGGATTCTCATGTCCAGGTTATGGAGCCCGGAGCGTGTGGATTCTCCCCGTTACTGCTCAGAGTGGCGCAGCGGTAGCGTGGATCTCCAGCCGACCGTCCAGGGCCACATCCTTCCAGGCCCCCTGTATGCCTCTCGAGTTTCCTCTTAGCAAACTCGTGAGTGCCCTTTTTCTATTCATACTTGTACACTTCCTTGTATACTTGTATGTGAGCGCCCTTTTATGCTGTTCCTGTATGTATATCTCTTGTACTCTCGCATTTGCGCATATCTGTGATGTATTATTATTGTAATATTCATCACCCCTGGTGATAACTCTGTGATTGTATATATATATGTGTGGAATGTATAATGCACCATATGCTTCCGTACTCTGATTCTTGTCTGTACTGATGCTTAGCGTATATACGGGAGGGTAGTTCTGACCTACGTATATACGTTGCAGTGACGTCCCCGTATCGCCGGGATCGGGGCGTTACAGTTGTACTCCGCCACATTGTTGGAACAAGGCTCAGTTAATGAGACAGCTTGGGGAATCACATAATTTTGCGGGGATACGAGTACTACTCCTACCCCCGCTACTACGTGTCCTTTGGGCTTGTTCTTGATGCACCGTCGAAGAAGAGTTGCCATACTTGACTTTCGAACGATGTCTGAGTTAGGCAGACTTCGGCGACTTCATCTGGGAGATTCTCGTAGAGTTTGGCTGCCCTCGGATCTGGGTGCTCGGCTAGGAAATCCGCCACTGCTTGTCCCTTAATGGCCTTTTGTGGTAAAAAGTGCATCTCATATTGGGAGAGCAATATGGCCCATTTTGCCAGCCGGCCGTTTAATGATGAAGGCTTAGTCATAAGTAACCTCAGGGGGTTAACTTTTGATATGACGTTTATAGTTTGGCCTACCAGATAGTGCCGCATTTTCTGAATAGCGAACACTAATGCCAAACATTCCTTCTCGATCGGGTTATACCGATGTTCGGCTCTGATCATTGTTCTACTCAAATAGTAGATTGCTTGCTCTCGTCCTTGGTCGTATTTCTGAGCTAGTAGAGCTTCCAAAGAATGATCCATTGCTCGGACGTATACCAGGAAAGGCTTCCCGGATACCGGAGCTGCAAGGACTGGTGGTTGGGTGAGGTATTGCTTGATTTCCTCGAACGCTTGTTGGCAAGCGTTATCCCAAATGAATGAGACACCCTTTTTCATTAACTTAGCGAAGGGTTGGCATCTTTCGGAGAGGTTTGAGATAAACCTGCGGATGTACGCCAATCGTCCTTGCAATCCCCTGAGTTCTTTGAGATTTCTCGGGGGTTGCATCTCCTGGATAGCGCGGACCTTTTCCGGGTCCAAGTGAATTCCGGTGGATGTTACAACAAATCCTAAGAATTTACCACTGGCCACCCCAGGAAGGACTTTGTGGGATTCATCTTCAATTGATGAGCTCGCATGATGTCAAAAACCACCTTCAGGTCAGCTATGTGATCACCTTTAGTGCGGCTTTTTACCGCGATGTCATCAACATAACATTCCACCGTTTTGCGTATTTGCTGATGGAAAATGGCGTTCATGGCACTTTGGTATGTTGCCCCTGCATTTTCAGTCCGAAGGGCATGACGGTGTAGCAATATACCCCTAGAGGTGTCCTGAAGGAGGTATGCTTTTCGTCATCAGGATACATTTTAATTTGATTGTATCCTGAGAATCCATCCATGAAGGACATTCGTTCGAATCCACAAGTGTTGTCAATCATGACATCTGTGATTGGCAGTGGGAATTCGTCTTTGGGGCAAGCCTCGTTTAGATCACGGAAGTCGATGCAGATCCGGATCTTCCCGTTCTTCTGGCAACTGGGACAATGTTGGCTACCCAGTCGGGATGTTGTTCTTCCCTGATGAAGCCAGAATCAATAAGTTTTCTGACTTCTGATTGAATTGCCTCCATTATTTCTGGACGAAACCGTCGCTGCTGTTGTTTGACAGGCTTTACGTCCGGATTGATGTTAAGGCGATGCATAGCCACCTGAGGATCGAGTCCTGGCATGTCCTCATAATTCCAGGCGAAGACGTCTATATATTCTTGTACAAGAGATATTAGATCCTTCTTCTCCGAAGGTGACAGGTCGTCACTTATGAAGATGGGCTTAGGGTTAGCCTCATCTCCTAGGTTGATCTGAACAACCTTGTCTTCTGTGGGTGGCTCGCGCTGTTCAAAGCGGGTATCCCAAGAGTATTTAAATGTTTGATCCAAGGATCTGTATCAGATGGGATCATTTCTTCATCTCCGTTTTCCAGGTGGTTTGTTGAAACCATGTTCACTGAAAGTTCTCTGAAGATGTTGCCGACACTGACATCTGACTCCCAAGATGATGTGTCTGAAGAGTAATCGTTGCTCGACGATTCTTGAGAATCGGAGGCTGATGGGACGGAGTTGATACATAGCCCAACCCCCGGCGCGTCTGATGATAGTAATCGGGGGCCTTCCCTTTCGGCACAAAGGATCGAAGTAGCGTTCTCCTTCCTTTGCCAAAGTTCAACCCGGGTCTGTTGGTTAGATCGTACCCCATGCACTTCATCATTTTGAGCGCTTTTGGTTCATAATGACTGAGCTGAGGGGATACCTCCTCACTTTTTGAGTCTTCGCGGGGCATTGGCTCAGACGAGATTCGCCCAAAAAGAATTGGTTTTTGGCCTTTCCGTCTTGCTGGAACCATAAATATAGATTCTTGCGCATTACCATTATCTTGGTATGTCTCGAAGGATGACTTCACTGGTACATGCAACGATGTCAAAGCATCTACTGCCAACCAGGGGTCATCGTCTACTTCGGTGCTAGTGTCTGATGGTACTGAATCAGAAGCAAACACAGAAAAATACGCAAAATCTAAATCTTCATTAATATACCAACCGCCTGCATCATCAGCGGAGGTATTATCAACATCGAGCTTATTAGTGCTCTTTACAGGTGGATCCAGCTCCCACACGCACTCATCTTCCTCGGGCTCGGTGTCAGCTTCGTTACCAGAGTCTGGTTCCTCTGGTCGCGGGACTTCATCCGTCTCCACCGGATCTTGGTACAGCAAAGAGTCGGTAAAATAATTCTCGACCCCTTTGAACGGATACCTTTCGGCAATCAACGTCTGCACCTTTCCACTCCCGTCAATTTATTTCATGACTTGGTGGAGAGTGGAGGGAACGATGGAGTTGCGGTGAATCCACGGTCGTCCCAGCAATAGATTGTAGGAAGTGTCGGCGTCGATGATGTAGCATGTCACTTCCGACTTGAGGCTTCCAATCTGGCATTTGATCTTGATTTTCCCCATCGGACGGGTCTGGTTGGCATTGAACCCATAGATAGTTGTCTGAGTAGGGCTCAAGCGATGAGTAGGAATGCCCAGATGCTGCATGACCCGGCGAGGCATGATGCTCAATGCGGACCCTGGATCTACCTGAATGCGGTTCACCTCAGACGATCCGATATACCCTGTGAAATACAGGGGTCGATCATGCTTCCCTTTAACCTGCATATCATCTGCTGTGAAGGTAATGCAGGGAGCATTTGGGGAGATGTGGAGGCAATCCTCTACATCTTCCTCCTTCGGCACCTGGGTCATGAAGACCTCGGCATTTGCCAGAGCTTCTTGTAGAGCTTCTCTGGTCGACTTTGATAGCCTAAGAAGTTCATACAAGGTAATGCGTGCCGGGATGTTGGCTAGTTGAGCCAGGACATCAAAGCGGTAAGGTGTCGTGGATCCTTCCGCCATACCTTTCGAAAGAACTCGAGAAAACCGAGTTACTTTCTGCTTCTCCACCGGTGGCTTTGTGGAGGGCCTGATTGGCTCTGCAGTTGGTTGTGGAGGGGCTACTGCCGTCTCGCCGTACTGTTTCAAGTACGCCTGTCCTGAACGGGTTCCCGCCATCGGTTGGTTGGGCTCTGCGGCCAGGACTATTGTTTCCTCCTCTGAGTCGGTTAACGAGGGAACATCAGTCTCGGCTTCTCGAGAGGAGGCATCCACCACATTGCAGGATGAGGCCTTTGCCTTACCTTTGGATTTCCTGTTGGTCACAGTAGTCCATTGCTGTCATGACAAGGTCAGGGTGGACCCACATGATTTCCCCTTGAGGTGTAGGGACAGGTACCAAGCCTTTCTCTTGCTGCTGGTGAGGGTCTGTGTTGACCACTCTCAGCTCTCCTCTTGGAATAGGGGCTACCCCCGCAGGTGTTGGGGGTTGTCTTCCAAACTAGAGAAATGACGTCACATTAGCCGTCACCTTCTTCTGCTCTGGTCGGAGTTTCAACACCTCCGCGTCAATCAGAGCTTGAAGGATGTCTTTGAAGACATAGCAGCTTTTGGTAGGGTGCCCAGCATCCTGTGGTACAAGCAATAGGTGGGATTGTCGGTCTTGCCGACTTCCTCGGGGCGCCTAGCTTCAGGGAGCTTCAGTCGGTTGCTCTTGTTGAGTAGTTTAAAGAGCGAATCAACATGTTCCTCCTTGAAGGAATATTGCTTGTTGGCGTGAGGCTGACTTGAAGAGCCACTCGCCTTGCCTGATTGAGGCTTGGCGGGAGATTTGGTCTCCGTTGCCAAATTATCCTTCCGCTTTATTTGGAGGGATGTGTCCGGCGCACACCGTGTCGACCTTTCTGGCCTAGGCTTACCTTCCTCCGCTCTGATGCGGGCGACAATCTCCTCAGCCTGTTCACCTTGTTGGACTAATTGCTTCCAGGTGCGGCTTTCAGCAACTCCTATTTAAGCAAGGAGTGAGGTTTGGAGATTGTGGCGGCATGTTTCCACCAGGGTGGCCTGGGTCATACCGCTTGGACACCGGAGTGCCACGTTCCGAAATCTTTCCACGAAAGACTTAACGGACTCCCCTTTTCGCTGTTTGGTAGCCAAAAGGGTGGGCATCGTGACTTCGGAGTCATCCTCGAAGAAGCGTGTTAAGAACAACTTCTCCAAATCGCCCCAGTTCTTGATAGAACCTTCTGGGAGCTTCATGAACCATTCAAAGGCCAACCCTTTCAGGGTGCCGATGAACAGGCGCGCCAGGATGGCATCATTGTCTACTACATTCCCAGTTTGGGATTTGAAGTAGTAGATGTACTGGTTGGGTGACCCCTTCCCGTCGAAGGCTTGGAGAGTTAGAGCTTTGAACTTGGGCGGGTACGGAACCAAGTCCCATTCAGCCGGGTAGGGCCGAACCACTCCTACTTCTTGGAGGTCTTTGCGATTGGCAAGGGCCTCGAGGCGTCGCTCCAGTTGACTCATTCTTTTAGCATGAGCCTTCCCCGGATCTTGGTCGCCCTTTACTTGCGACGAGGACTTGGACGAGCCGGAAGTAGATCGCCGCGTCTCCTCAGAAGGTTCGGAAGATGAGCTTTCTCCCTTTCTCCCTTTGCCCTTTGACTTTTTAGGAGGGGACCTCCTCCTGTCTTCGAGCAGTTGTGTAATCGCCTGCTTGAGGGAGTTGACAGATTCCTGCTGAGAAAGAATCATATCCATTTGTGCCTTCTGGATCTGCTCTAAACGTTTAGCCGTCTCCTCAGGAGTGCCTGTCATGTAGGCAGAGGTCTCCTTCTCGACGGAAGAGTTCGAAGCCCTTGATTCCGCTACGGCGGAGTGAGAATCATTCACTTCAATGCCATGGGATAAGGCATTATAGTCAATTGGGGGAATGGTCCCAGTCCGGGTGCGAGTGTGTCGGTACACTCCTTCCGGTTCAGAGTCAGACTCGTCAGAGCTAACTGCAGGTTGTTTTTCCTTGCTCCTGCTTGTCATATTCGCAGTGAGCTCCGGGTACTCAACGTCAGAGAAGGTTCTCCTTCTGTGGGAGCGTCTTCTTTTAGCTGACGGAGGAATCAGGGTCAGCTGTCTGACTAAAGACTGCTGGTGTACGCCTGATCCGCAACGGCACTCAGAGAGCATATGGATGAGCCGTTGGCAGCAACACGACGAGGTGGCCTGATTGGCACTTCTTTTCTTCGTCAAGTAATCCCTCAAATCCATGGGAGGGGGATTGAAAAGATTAGCCTCGCAACGTCGAAGACGGGAGGCATCCATGTGCTGTACAGCCTGGACGCAGGCTTCAGGGACGCGGTTCTCGCGCCGCAGCTGTTCAGCGCGCGTCTGGCGTCTCTGTTGGGACAAGACGCGCCTGTCGTGTTGCTGCTTGGTGTGTCGGGGCAGAGACACTTGAGAGAGGATGGGCTGCTGGGCCCCACGCCTATGGGCGCGTGCCTCTTGTGCTTGACAAGGCACAGAGGCTTCACCTTGGCGTTTGGTAAGTTGGTCCTCAGAGGACCTAACTGAAGGAATCTCGCGTTTGGGCCGCCAAACGCGGACTTCGCGTGCTGGACGTGGCGCTGGTGTAGGCTGTCTAAAAATCACCAAGACAAGCCACCAAAACACAGAGATCCAAGATCCAGGCGCAAGGCTAAATGTGACAATCAAGACGCGAGAGATAGCCCGCGTCTCAGCATCAAGGCGCGTCAGCCCGAAGCCCGCGTCTCAGCATCAAGGCGCGTCAGCCCGAAGCCCGCGTCTCAGCATCAAGGCGCGTCAGCCCGAAGCCCGCGTCTCAGCATCAAGACGCGTCAGCCCGAAGCCCGCGTCTCAGCATCAAGGCGCGTCAGCCCGAAGCCCGCGCCTCAGCATCAAGACGCGTCGGCTCGACACCCACGTCTCGGTTGCAACTACCCCGATTATGGCGCCATCCGTCGCCCATATAGCGGGGAAGTGGCCCTCATCGTGGAGCACTTTTAGGGGGAACGATCACCCCTAAAAACCCTATAAATAGTCCCGTCACTATTGAAGGGGGGAGGACAATTGACGACGAGAAGGAAAAAAAACGACAATCAAAGGAGAGATCAACGACAGAGAGAGAGAAAACCCTTCAGCGAGCTTACTGAGTACTAGCCGCTCTTCGCCTACCTCCTCCTCTAGAGTTTTGGTAGACGGAGCTGAGTTACTCCCTCTACCGACCGAAGAGAAGATCCCCGACGGTCCGAACAGTCATCTGGTCAACGGAGAACAAGATTCACTCTCCACCGCCACACGAAGAACCCAGCACTAAACAAAGGGGGAATTCAAGATTCAATATTCCCCCTCCCTTGTAACCGGAAGATTAAGCCGGCTGTAATCTTTTCCATCTGATTCCAGGAAGCGTTACACCAGCCAACCCCTCTCCGTGTCAAACAAGAGATGGCGACTCCGCTAGGGACTACTTTCGTCACCGACGAACAGATCGTGGCGCAGGATGATGTTCTCCGCAAGGGGAAGATGGTCGAAACACTCGTTGTCGAGTTCGACCAGGCGAAGTATGAAGAGTTCCTCTCTTCTGGCTCCAAGAGCCCAAAGACCCGCGTCTGCCGCAGGGTCTCAACTGAGAAGCTACCCGAAGCCCAATCTGAGGCTCTGCCGGGTGCCGATGCCCACTGTGCCGAGACAAGTTCGCGCGCCAACGCCTCCCAGAAGGCCCGCGTGACCTCAGGCACTGCTGTTGCGATCAACCGCGTCGCACAGAACACACGCGCCAACGCCTCCCAGAAGGCCCGCGTGGTTCCAGGCACCACTGCTGCTGCGATCAACTGCGTCGCGCAGAATACCCGCGTCAACGTCTCTCAGGAGACCCGCGTGGTGAACACTCTTGGTTCTACAAACCAGGATGTTGTTGGTTTCTCTCCACCTCCTCGACGCAATCGGAATGCTGAGCGTCGACAGAGGAGACGCGCGCGTCAACTCCAAGTCAGAACCGTTGGTTGTCTGACTGGGGGTAGACGCGGCATACAATCTGATGCCTTGCCCGCACCTCGTCCAGTGTGTGAGATCCGCGTTTGGAGACCCAAACGCGAGACCCCTCAAGTTGAGTCCTCTGAGGACCAACTCATCAAACGCCAGGGTGAAACCTCCGCGTCTTTTCAAACGCAGGAAGTACGCACTCATAGGCGTGGGGCCCAGCAGCCCACTCTCTCTCAAGCAACTCTGCCTAAACGCATCAGGCAGCAACGCGAGACTCGCGCGCGCGTCATACAGCCGCGTCATGAGAGTCGCGTCCCTGAAGTCTGCGTCTAGGCTGAACAGCACATGACTGTCTCCCGTCTTCGACGTCGCGAGACCAGTCTCTTTAATCCCCCTCCCACGGATTTGAGGGATTATTTGACAAGGAAAAGAAGTGCCAATCAAGCCACTTCGTCATGCTGCTGTCAGCAACTCATCCATATGCTCTCTGGATGCCATTATGGATCAGGCGTGCACCAGCAGTCCTTAATCAGACAGCTGACCCTGATCCCCCGTCAGCAAAAGAAGACGCTCCCACAGGAGGAGAACCTTCTCAGATGTTGAATACCCGGAGCTTACTGCAAACATGACTAGCAGAAGCAAGGGAAAACAACTAATGGTCAACTCAGAGGAATCTGACTCTGAGCCGGAGGGGGTGTATCAACACACTCGCACCCGGACAGGGGCCATTCCCCCAATTGACTATAATGCCTTAGCCCGCGGCATTAGAATGGGTGGTTCTCACTCCGCTATAGTGGAGTCGCAGGCCTCAAACTCTTCCGTCGAGAAGGAGGCTTCCGCCTACATGGCAGACACTCCTGAGGAGACGGCCAGGCGTTTAGAACAGACGCAGAAGCACCAGATGGATATAATCGCCTCTCAACAGAGATCCATTGACTCCTTAAGCATATGCTTGAGAAATTGCTTGAAGAAAGAGCGAGATCTCCTCCTAGACGACCGAAGGGGAAAGGGAGAAAGGGAGGAAGCCCACCCTCCGAATCTTCTGACGAGACACGACGATCTACCTCGGATGTGTCCAAGCCCTCGTCGCAGGCAAGAAGCGACCAAGACCAGGAGAAGACTCATGCTAAGAGGATGAGTCAATTGGAACGACGCCTCGAGGCCCTTGCCAATCGCAAGGACCTCCAAGAAGCGGGAGTGGTCCGGCCCTATCCGGCTGAGTGGGACTTAGTTCCATACCCTCCTAAGTTCAAGGCTCCAACCCTCCAAGCATTCGACGGGAAGGGGTCACCCAACCAGCACATCTACTACTTCAAATCCCAGACCGGGAATGTGGTAGATAATGACGCCATCCTGGCGCGACTGTTCATTGGTACCCTGAAAGGGTTGGCTTTTGAGTGGTTTATGAAGCTCCCGGAGGGTTCTATCAAGAACTGGGGGGATCTAGAGAAGCTGTTCTTGACACGCTTCTTCGAAGACGACTCCGAAGTCACAATGCCCACCCTTTTAGCTACCAAACAGCGGAGAGGGGAGTCCGTCAAATCTTTCGTGGAAAGATTTCGGAACACGGCACTCCGGTGCCCAAGCGGTATGACCCAGGCCACCCTGGTGGAAACATGCCGCCACAATCTCCAAACCTCACTCCTTGCTCAAATAGGAGTTGCTGAAAGCCGCACCTGGAAGCAGTTAGTCCAACAGGGTGAACAGGCTGAGGAGATTGTTGCCCGTGTTAAGGCAGAGGAAGGCAAGCTGCGGCCGGAAAGGTCGACAAGGCGTGCACCGGTACCAGACACCTCCCTCCAGACGAAGCGGAAGGATAATTTGGCGACGGAGACCAAATCTCCCGCCAAACCTCAAACAGGCAGGGCAAGTGGCTCTTCAAGCCAGCCACGCCCCAACAAGCAGTATTCCTTCAAGGAGGAACACGTCGATTCGCTCTTCAAGCTACTCAACAAGAGCAATCGACTGAAACTCCCTGAAATTAGACGCCCGGAGGAAGTCGGCAAGACCGACAATCCCAACTACTGCATGTACCACAGGATGTTGGGACATCCTACCAAAAGCTGCTACGTCTTCAAGGACATTCTTCAGGCTTTGATTGACGCGGAGGTGCTCAAGCTCCGACCAGAGCAGAAGAAGGTCACGGCCAATGTAATGTCGGTTCTCCAGTTCGGGAGACAACCTCCAATGCCTGCGGGGGTAACTCCTATTCCAAGAGGAGAATTAAGAGTGGTCAACACAGACCCTCACCAGCAGCAGGAGAAGGGCTTGGTAGCCGTCCCTACACCTCAGGGGGAAACCATGTGGGTCCACCCTGACCTCGTCGATGAACAACAATGGACTACTGTAACCAACAGGAAGTCCAAAGGCAAGGCAAAAGCTTCGTCCTGCCATGTGGTATGTGCTTCCTCCCGAGAAGCAGAGGATGATGTTCCCTCGCTGACTGATCAGAAGAGGAAACAATAGTCCTGGCCGCAGAGCCCAGCCAACCGATGGCGGGGACCCGTTCAGGACAGGCATACTTGAAGCAGTACGGCGAGACGGCAGCGGCTTCTCCGCAACCAGCCGTAGAATCAGCCAAGCCCTCCACGAAGCCACCTGTGGCAAAGCAGAAGGAGACTCGGTTCTCTCGAGCCCTTCCAAAAGGTGCAGCGGAAGGATCCTCGACACCTTACCACTTCGATGTCTTGGCTCAACTAGCCAACATCCCGGCACGCATCACCTTGTATGAACTCCTGAGGCTATCAAAGTCAACCAGAGAGGCTCTGCAAGAAGCTCTGGCAAATGCTGAGGTCTTCATGACCCAGGTGCTGAAGGAGGAAGATGTAGAGGATTGCCTCCACGCTTCCCAGAATGCCCCTGCATCACCTTCACAGCAGATGATATGCAGGTGAAAGGGAAACACGATCGACCCCTGTACTTCACAGGTTACATCGGATCATCTGAGGTGAACCGCATTCAGGTAGATCCAGGGTCCGCATTGAGCATTATGCCCCGCCGAGTCATGCAACACCTCGGCATCCCTACTCACCGTCTGAGCCCTACACAGACGACCATCTACGGGTTCAATGCCAACGGCACCCGTCCAATGGGGAAGATCAAGCTCAAGTGCCAGATTGGGAGCCTCAAGTCGGAGGTGACATGCTATGTCATCGACGCCGACACTTCCTACAATCTGCTGCTAGGACGACCATGGATCCACCGCAACTCCATCGTTCCCTCCACTCTTCACCAAGTCATGAAATACATTGACGCGAGTGGGAAGGTGCAAACGTTGGTTGCCGAAAGGTATCCGTTCAAGGGAGTCGAGAATTATTTCACGGATTCCCTTTTATATCAGGATCCAGTGGACGAAACCCCGCAACTGGAGGCGCCAGACTCTGGTAATGAGGCTGACACTGAGCCCGAGCAAGAAAAGTGCCTGTGGGAGTTAAAACCACTTGTAAAGAGCACTAATAAGCTCGATGTTGATAATACCACCGACGATGCAGGCGGTTGGTATATTAATGAGAATCTAGACTTTGAATATTTTTCTGCGTGTGCATCCGTTTCTATACCGTCGGATACTACTACCGACGTAGACGATGACATCTGGTCGGCAATGGATGCTTTGACATCATTGCATGTACCAGTAAAATCATCTTTCGGGACATACCAGGATAATGGCGATGCGCAGGAGTCTATATTCTTGGTTCCGGCAAGACGAAAAGGCCAAAGACCATACTTTTTGGGCGAATCTCGTCTGAACCAATGCCCCGCGAAGAATCAGAAAGCGAGGAGGAATCCCCTCAGCTCGACCATTATGAATCGAAGGCACTCAGAATGATGAAGCAAATGGGGTACGATATAACCAACAAGCCCGGGTTGAACTTCGGCAAAGGAAGGAGGACGCTACTTCGATCCTTTGTGCCAAAAGGGAAGGCCCCCGATTATTATCATCGGACGCGCAGGGGGTTGGGCTATGTATCAACTCCGGTCCCATCAGCCTCTGATCCTCAAGAATCGTCGAGCAACAATTGCTCTTCAGACACGTCATCATGGGAGTCAGATGTCAGTGTCGGCAACATCTTCAAAGGGCTTTCAGTAAACATGGTTTCAACAGGCCATCTGGAAGATGAAGTTGAAGAAATGATCCAACCTGATACAGATCCTTGGATCAAACATTTGAATGCTCTTTGGGATATCCGCTTTGAACAGCGTGAGCCACCCACAGATGACAAGGTTGTTCAGATCAACCTAGGAGATGAGACCAACCCCAAGCCCATCTTCATAAGTGACGGCCTGTCGCCTCCAGAGAAGAAGGATTTAATATCTCTTGTACAAGAGTATATAGATGTCTTCGCCTGGAATTATGAGGACATGCCTGGACTTGATCCTCAAGTGGCTATGCATCGCCTCAACATCAATCCGGACATGAAGCCTGTTAAACAACAGCAGCGACGGTTCCGTCCAGAGATAATGGAGGCAATTCAATCAGAAGTCAGAAAGCTCATCGATTCTGGCTTCATCCGGGAAGAACAACATCCCGACTGGGTAGCCAACATCGTCCCCGTCGCCAAGAAGAACGGGAAGATCCGGATCTGCATCGACTTCCGTGATCTAAACGAGGCCTGCCCCAAAGACGAATTCCCATTGCCAATCACAGATGTCATGATTGACAATACTTGTGGATTCGAGCGAATGTCCTTTATGGACGGGTTCTCAGGATACAATCAAATCAAGATGTATCCCGATGACGAAAAGCATACCTCCTTCAGGACTCCTCTAGGGGTATATTGTTACACCGTCATGCCCTTCGGACTGAAAAATGCAGGGGCAACATACCAAAGGGCCATGAACGCCATTTTCCATCAGCAAATGCGGAAAACGGTGGAATGCTATGTCGATGACATCGCGGTGAAGAGTCGCACTAAAGGTGATCACATAGCAGACCTGAAGGTGGTCTTCGACATCATGCGGGCTCATCAATTGAAGATGAACCCCACCAAATCCTTCCTGGGGGTAGCCAGTGGCAAATTCCTAGGATTTGTTGTGACTTCCAAAGGAATCTATTTGGATCCAGAGAAAGTCCGCGCTATCCAAGAGATGCACCCCCCAGAAGCCTCAAGGAGCTCAGGGGATTACAAGGACGATTGGCGTACATCCGCAGGTTCATATCAAACCTTTCCGGGAGATGCCAACCCTTCGCCAAGCTGATGAAAAAGGGTGTTTCATTCATTTGGGACGACGCTTGTCAAAAAGCGTTTGAGGAGATCAAACACTACCTCACTCAACCACCAGTCCTTGCAGCTCCGGTGTCCGGAAAGCCTTTCCTGGTGTACGTCCGAGCAATGGATCATTCCTTGGGAGCTCTACTAGCTCAAAATGATGAACAAGGACGAGAACAGGCAATCTACTATCTGAGTAGAACAATGATCGGAGCCGAACATCGGTACAACCCGATCGAGAAGGAATGTTTGGCACTAGTGTTCGCCATTCAGAAAATGCGACACTATCTGGTAGGCCAGACTATAAATGTCATATCAAAAGTCAACCCTCTGAGGTTACTTATGACAAAGCCTTCTTCACTAAATGGCCGGCTGGCAAAATGGGCTATATTGTTATCCCAATATGAGATGCACTTTTACCCCAGAAGGCCATTAAGGACAAGCGGTGGCGGACTTCCTAGCTGAGCACCCAGATCCAAGGGCAGCCAAACTCTATGAGGATCTCCCAGATGAGGCCGCCGAAGTCTACCTGACTCAGACATCGTTCGAAAGTCAAGTATGGCAACTTTTCTTCGACGGTGCATCAAGGACAAGCCTGAAGGGACACATAGTAGCGGGGGTAGGAGTAGTACTCGTCTCCCCACAAAATTATGTGATTCCCCGAGCTATCTCGTTAACCGAGCCCTGCTCCAACAATGTGGCGGAATACAACGCTCTTTTGATTGGGATGCAATTCGCCGATGAGATTGGCGTTAAAAATCTCGAGGCTTACGGTGACTCTAAACTCATCGTCAGCCAAGTTCGCGGAGAGTACGAGGCCAGACATGAAGATCTAGTACCCTACTACAACGCGACAATTCACATGGCCGAAAGGTTTTCAAACTTCTACATCGACCATGTGCCGCGCAGGCAAAATGCACATGCGGATGCACTCGCATCCCTCGCTGCTTCCTTAGCTCTTCCAGCTGGAGCAATGGAGAAAGTATTCGTCTATAGCCACGACCTATACTGTCCAAAAATTCCCCTCGGAGACTGCCCAGGGTCAACGGGAGACCATCACGACAAGGAAACACTTGAAGTGTCGACCGCTTCAGGGCTTAAAGACTGGCGATTCCCCTACATTGATTTTGTCTTATACGGCATTCTGCCCGAAGACACCAAGGAGGCGGCCGCCATTCGGAGGAAAGCCCCCAAATTCTACTATAATGCGATTTCGCGAACATTGTATCGTCGATCGCATGACGGGATCCTGCTCCGATGCCTCTCATCAAAAGAAGCCCAAGGAGTATTGAAAGAAGCCCACGATGGTACTTGTGGAGCTCATCAACCTGGCCCGAAATTGGCACATCGACTCCAAAGGATGGGTTACTATTGGCCCAAGATGATTGCCGATGCTGTCGCTTATGCTAAGAGATGTTACGCCTGCCAAATACACGGCGATTTCATCCATCAAGCATCAGGGTACCTCCACTCAACGACCTCTACTTGGCCGTTTGAAATGTGGGGGATGGACGTAGTTGGCCCTATCAGCCCACCATCATCGAAAGGACATCGGTTCATTCTAGCGATAACCGATTACTTCTCTAAGTGGGCCGAAGCTATCCCTTTGAAAGAGGTGAAATCTTCTAACGTGATCAAGTTCGTGAAACATCACGTTATTTACCGCTTCGGTGTGCCTCGGCGTATCATCCATGACAATGGACCCCAGTTCATCAGCCAGGCCTTCCAGAGATTCTGCGCGAAGTTCAGAATCCAGAGTGTGTCCTCAACGGCATACTATCCTGCTGCTAACGGTCTTGCAGAAGCCTTCAACAAGACTATTGGCAAGCTTCTCAAAAAGTTCGTCTCGAAAAGTCAACGAGACTGGGACGACAAGCTGGGTGAATGCTTATGGGCCTACCGCACAACGGTGCGAACCCCAACTAAAGCCACGCTATTTTCCTTGGTATACGGATGCGAAGCCGTCCTTCCATTGGAAATACAAATTCCCTCTCTACGCGTCGCCTTGACAGCGGAAATGACAACTGAGGAGAAGCATCAGCAGCGACTCCAGGAGTTGGAAGCCTTAGACGACAAGCGTTTGCAGGCCCAACAACAAATCGAGCTTTACCAAGCTCGTATCACCAGAGCCTTCAACAAGAAAGTCAAAGCGCGAACTTTCAAGAAAGGCGACCTTGTCTTAGCTGTCCGAAGACCCATGGTCATGACGCACAAGACAAAAGGAAAATTTCAGCCCAAATGGGAGGGACCATTTGTGGTAGAGTCAGTCTACTCGAATGGATCATATCGCCTCATAACTTCAAATGGTGATACACTCATGATGCCGATCAATGACAAATTCTTGAAGAAGTACTATCCTTAATAGTACTCTTCTTCCGATCAAGTTAAAAGTACACCTCTGATCAAACATCCGACGCCCTCGACGGCTAAGGATAAAGGAAAATGTTGGCCTTTAAGCCCAACATAAGTCCTCGACAACTCATCATGCTGAGGGGAATAGCATGGCTAGCCCAACTCAAACGGTAGTTGGTAAAGGCATGTCAAATCCGTTGATAGCTGAGGGTTTGCTAAAAATCCTAAGTGGACTCGAGTCCACTCTTTCCTCCAAAGTCCCTTCCCAATTCTCATCCATAGAATGGTAGGACCACAAAGTGCAATCATTACTACGTTAACACTATACCTCTGGTAATGAATACCCTTTGCCGGGTATAAACTTTGCTTGTTAACTCTGCATAGAGTAACAAACTCTCAAATTCACCAAGTTAACACTATACCTCTGGCATTTCAAATTTCACTTGTCAATTCTCATCAATAGAATGACAGGTCCTCAAATTGCTCTTATCACGAGCCAATTCTTGTCAAGTTAACATTACACCTCTGATAAATTACTGTTTAAGTTAACATTACACCTCTAAGCAGTACATCGAGTGCCTGTCAAGTTAATATCACACCTCTGATAGTCACCTTTCTTCAGACTTCCGTATCGAAGCTGAAATGGACGATGCCAAGTTAACACTACACTTCTAGCATCCGAGTCATCGCTAAGTTCAACAATACACCTATGGCCATGACCTTTCCTCGACTTCTTCGTCTAAGTCGAGATGACCAATGCTAAGTTCAACATCACACCTCTAGCATTACCTCACTGTTAAGTTAAACATTACACCTATGACAGTGACATTCTGAGTTAAGTTAATATCACACCTCTGACTCACATCCTTGTCGAGTTAACACCACACTTCTGACAAGACTATCTCCAACCCGTTAAGTTAATATCACACCTCTAACGGTAAAAGCTTTACTAGATTCCTCGTGGGTCTAGTTTCACTTGTTATTCTCTTCAACAGAATAACAGGTCCACCTAAAGACATTGTTAGGTTAACATTACACCGCTGACAATGTTTTATCAAATTCCCCAGCTGACCTTGAATCAAGTCAATCCTAGACACTTGACAAAAGTTCACCTTCTCTGGGAGTACGCATTCCCCCTGTCACTTTCTTTTATAAAGTGGCGGGTCCACCAAAATCATTCTTTTGCTTCTAAAACAAAACATTCAAGACAACAGAAAGAGGCAAAAAGAAAAGTGTCACTTTTATTCATATCCAAACACATGAAAGTGATACAAAACGCTCTCTTATACAATAAGATTGAGTGTTACAATTAAGGAGTACAAAGAAGTCCCTCTCTCTCTCTGAGGCCGTACTCACTCCTTGAAGCCGCATCTGATCCTAAGTGCATGATGTCTGAAGAAGTGGCGACTGTTGGAACCGGTTGCACTTTGATGCACGACGCCAACTTCGAAAGCGCCCTAGCTGACTAAGCCAAGAGCAATGGTGTTCTTGAGGTCCGGTGGCAACAGAAGGTCCTGCAACCCTTCGTTCAGGCGCATCTCTTTCCTAGCAGACCATCCAACAAACATGGAGTCACTTCTGGGGTGAGAGAGGAAGTTTTAGGAGTCATCACAAAGGATGCTACCCTCCACTAGGTCCAGCGACAACAGAAGAGCCTGCAACCCTTCGTTCAAGAGTTGATCTTTCCCCCGCAGGCCATCCAAAGGACATGGACTGTCCTTGATGTTACTTCTGGGATGGGAGAGGAAGAGGATCCTCTCCGCCACCGCAACCGCCGGAACCTCCTCGCCGTCATACTTGACCTGACCATCTCTTACCGTTAGGCAAGAGTGGTGCAGGAGATCTGAAGAGACCTTGGCGAGATTTGGGTCCTCGTCAGAGATATAATTTACTCTCTTACAAACGACGAGGACCATAATTTACTCTCTTACAAACGAACATTGAGCAAGCTCGCCGGTTGAAGCACTCTTCCAGGAGACCAGCGAACCTGCAAAAGAACAAATAAGAGAATCAGAAAATCTAGAACTTAGTATACTTTAAAAACTAAGTAACAGACGCGGCAGTCATTGAAGACTTCAGACGCGGGAACAACCCGCACGGTCAAACCACCGCGTCGGCAGAAACAGACGCGAGTCAAAACTGTGCCACGCACAGGATTCAAATGCGGTCTCAGTTTGCACCCGCGTCTAATATATTAGACGCGAAAAACTTCAAACGCCGAAAATTGCCATCTCTCTGTTGGGTGAACAGGAGTTACAAGATTCAGGTCTGAAACGCGCCAAGGCAATAGCCATGAGCAAAGCCAGCGTCAAGAGCCCGCGTTCAGAAAAGTTCAAGTCACCAGCACAAATTCCAGAATAGGAATGCACCAGAATTTCATTCGGATGCCTATGCCAAAATACCGGCTATGGACATCATCGGGGTGACATACCAGCAGAAACCTCTGTCCAGAGTTGACCTCTTTTTGCATCCAAACGCGGGTGCGTAGGATGACATGAGAGAGGATTCCTTCTGAAGAGACCAAACAGAGGCATGAGAGCTCTGGGTCATCTTCATCCATGGGGTCACCTTCATCCATGAAGACGGTTCTCTGAAAGATAATTCAAGGCGAGACTTCTCTCGGAGCAAAACAAAATGAAAACAGTCTAAGTTGGATTGTTAAAGAGGAAGAGGGTGCACTCTATTTATAGGCAGTCCTTAATAACTGTCATTAATGGGGCATCAATCGGAACCGTCGCGCACAACTGTCAAAGCCCAATCAAAAACGGACGCGTGGAGCGCTGCTTTGGAAACCGTCGAAATGCGCCGGTTTTTCAACCGCCAGCGTCGGTTCTGCATGCAAGAGCATTAACGCCTGAACCCAATAAGAGGCTGACGCGTGGATAACTGTCTTGGGAAGCAACGGATGACCCGGAACCCCAATCGACGGTGAAGACTCGACGTTCAAAATCTCCTAAAAATCTTTTAAAGTCATGCTGCATTGAACGCAGATGGGAAAGTCGCTCGAGGCTGCGTATCCCGTGTCTGATCGATCCGCGTCTTTCTTAGCAATCGCGTTTTATTCTGTGATTGACGCTGCGTCTCACTCCATGGACTGACGACCGCGTCTCACTTTATGGATCAAAGCTGCGTCTCGTCAAGAAGACCGCGTATCACTCTGAGATTGATGCTGCGTCTCATCAAAAGGACTTAGTAAATCTAAGTTCCTGTGGACTGACGACCGCGTCTCACTTTATGGATCAATGTCGCGTCTCATTAAGAAGACTCAGAGTCAAGGCCGCGTTTCATTAACAGGACTTAGTCTTACCTAAGTGCCAGTTACCAAGGAGTTGGATTCGCCTACAGCTGAGCAAAGAAGATGGAGCAAAATTTTTCAAACTTTATTATAAACAGTAAAAGTGGATACAAACACTCTAAACAGAGTGTCCTCTTCTTTACAAAAAAGGGGGAAAAGAAAAGAAGGCTAAATGTCCTGGTTCGCCAAGGTACGGATTTGTTCCCTAAGGCGGTGAATCTCGTGTTGGCGCGTCCTTTCAGCTTCCATAATAGCCCGGTCCCGCAGCTCCTCTTCGGATAAGAAATTTCTTGCGGCCAGCTGCGTTCGCAGAGATTCCACCCTGGAAGAATGTAGAGACAGACTCTCTTCAGCTCGCGCCTTAGCAGCTTGTTGCTCCTCTAACTGCTTCTTGATGATAGCAAGCTTTTCTCATTGAGCGCAAGCACCACTTCTGCCTTGGCAATGGTGTCCCGAGCCCTGATGATGACTTGCTCTGTGCTCTGCATGACAAGCTCGGATTCCCTTGAATCGCCAGCTAGTTTTTGACATTCAGCCTGGGAATATTCGAGGCTGCGAATCTCTGCAGCGATTTGTGCCTCCGCTTCCTGTCGCTCTCGTTCTTGAGCAGCTAGGAGCCTAGTCAGGGTGGCCTGGGCCTCACTAAAGGAGCCAGCATCTTCCAAAGACTCCAGCTCCTGTAGGTAGTCTCCCAGTTGCTCTACCACCCGTAGACACGCCTTGGCAAGTGAAGGGCCTCCAGTTAATTCGACGTTCACGGCCAGATTTTTAAGAAGCGTCTGGGCAAATTGGAACGTGTTGTTTCCACGTAAGATGAGATCGATACATGATCCCATCGAAGCGAAGAATTGCTGCACCATCTGACGTGCCAGTTCCCCCATGTCTTCACCACCTAGGAAGCTTCCCGACCCCTTTTCTGTCACAGGATAGGGGATATAAGGCGGATCTTCTCGCACAAGAGTCGTGCTGGCCGACGAGACAGCAAGAGCTGGACCGGCCGCTGACGCTTCCGGAGGTACTACCTCTACAGGAGCCTCCACAACCAATGAGGGAGTAGTAAGCACGACCTCCTCAGAAACCTCCACCGAGACCTGAGCTGTATGGCCTTCTGGAAGGGTGCCAACCATCGGACCCTCCACCTGAACCCCCTCGGTCCTCTCTGCAAGTTATCGCGATGTTAGCCACAATGATAGAAGAGCTAAACATTTAAAGCATCAGAGCTGCCTTACCAGGTTGGAGGTCCGGAGACGTCAAATCCTGCGGAGCGGAAGTCTCCTTGGCTTCAGCAGTAACTTCCTCTTCTGCCAGAGTGGAAGGCTCCCCAGTTTCAACAGCTGCCCCCTTTGAGGGTATCTCAGCAGCCGAGACCTCAATCCCCTCGGGCCGGGTCAACTCTTTCACCATCTCCTCGATACGCGAGGAGGTTGTAGCCTCAGCATCTTCGGTTGGCCCTGCAGCATAAAAGAAGAATGTTAGAACATCCTCTTCAATATGCAAAGAGGAAATTAGACAGAAGATGGAAAGAATACCTTCAGTGGGGATAATCGCCAGCGATGGTGCAGTCGATGGCTCACCCTCATGTATTTCCTCCTCCGAGATGTGGAAGAATTTGCTCTGATCAGGAAGAGCGGGTTCATCGCCATAGTCGGTCTCGTCTTCGAAGTCGCTTTCCCCCGATAACGAGGAAGACGACAGCGCAACGCGAGGAAGCTCCGCAACAGGAGCCTTACCTCCAATCACCCCAGTGGTAGGACTAGGGTCGACTGCCCTAAGACTGAAAATGGAGATGCTAGGAGACCCCGGCTGCTGTGCCTCGTCTCTCCCATCATGAGCAGAAGAAGGCTCGGGTTGAACTGAGAGGCCTGCAATCTCAACATCCCCTCCAGTCATTATGTCAACCTCCAGTGACTCGTCATCTTCGGCGGCGGTGGACTCTTCAACAAGCTCCCCTTCCTCCATGGTCTTGCTGCGCGACCTAGGAGCACGGACTAGGGTGGGGAAATCTTCATCTTCCGACGGTTCCTCAACCCTAACAGGGACGTCTTCAGGAGGAGCCTCGACTCCAGCAGAGGTGTCTCTGGATTGAGAGACTTCAGCCGTCAAATCCCTCCGAGCCTTCTTTGGGGCAGGCTCAGCAATAGAAGCAGAGCGTCGATGACGCTTGCTCGCCAACTGCTTAGACCTCCTGGCTGGTGGCTCCACCCTTGTCGCTGGTGGCTCTGCCCTTGCCGGTCGCGGCTCCGCCCTCACTGCTGGGGGCTCCCTCCTCGATCTTCGCCCGACCTCCTTTTGGGCCTTCAGGTACTGTTCTACGAGTTTCGTCGGTTTTACTAGAATCAGTCCTGGCCTCGAGACTTGCATTGATGCTCTCAATGCATGAAGACGCCGGGAAAAAGTCTGGCGTTTGAATGGCTTGAGAGTACCAAGTACAGAAGCTGAAACTCGTACGGCACTTGGGCCCCTCGAGAGGTAGACGGAAAGATACTCCCGTCCCTCCAGCCACACTATAGTACCAGGCCCGAGCACCCTCGAACAGGTTCCCTTCGAAGGCAAGCCTAGCATTGGGGTTCCCGACATAGAGCTGATCATAGCCGAACTGTCGAGCGAAGCGACTCGGCATGTACGGCTCAATGGTACATGACGTCCCCTGCCGGAAAAGCACATATCCGGGCCGGATATTTAGCAACCACCAGAAGGCCCCCGCGGATAACCTCGTGAAGTCATCTGGGCCAACAGAATCAACAAGTAGATCCCCGAAAGATGCATCAGGGATCTGGAGGAGGCAGCGATTGAGCTGGTAGTTGGCAGGGTCTGAAAGGCACTTCCGGACGTAATATATGTAAGGATCACGCCATTTTGAACCCTCCAACCGCTGTACGAAAGGGACAGAATTCTCCCTCCAACGCGCTGCCGTCATCAAAGAAGGGCAATGCATCACGTACCAAGCAATAAGGTACGTGTAAGGCAGCTCGACACGAGGGTTGGGACGCTTCACCGTCGGACTCCCCTCTGAGTCAACATACGGCTTTCCCTCGGAGTCTGCAGTTTTTGGTGGCTCGCAGAAACTCTTAGTGAGCGCCCGCAGCCCGCTCTGAATACCAGCCGCCACGGCCGGGAGAAGGGCTATGGGGTTCCCATGAGCCAGGAGCACCGCCGGGTACACCACATCAGCAACAATGACTTCATGCGGCAGCGTGGGCACCACACAGCGCTTCAGCCACAGCATCAGAAAGCCCGCCAATAGCGCCCGATCGGAGATAGGAGTCCGGGCTTGATGGTGAAAGCTTTCAAAAACCAAGTCAGGGTCAAAACCGTCCTCGTTCGACTCCGTGGTGTAGAAGCTGTTCGGAGCCTGGTCGATCCTGTCTTCGATCTCCCTGTCAGAGCTGGGATCCAATCGGGTTATCCGATGGTCTTTGGTGTTGACATTATTGAACAAGTAACTGGCCCCGACAGTTGCTTGACTCCCTGCGACCGCCATTTGGTTATCTGGCCGCAAATGTGGAAGTGACATAGCACTTCCCAGTAGGTCTCATATATGAGGGGAAACTCCCCTTCACATAGCGAAGCTCCACAGCGGTCGGGACATATTCCTCATAGGGAATATCCCCGTCGACAGCCCCGAGACCTCGTGCAGCTCGTGCAGAGCAAGGCCCATCTCTCCGACCGGAGTGAAGAACGTCCCCGTCGAAGGATTATAACGCTCTAGAATCCCGAAGAAGTTCTGAGAGCTTTGAGGGATCCCCCACTGCACGGCCCTGACTGCCGAGTACAGCCCCACGCGCTTTAGCAGGTCCCCGAGCTCGGTAAGGACAAAGCCGACCATCCTGCCCCACCAATAGTTCTCCGTGAAACGGACCCACCCCGGCGCACGGAACCCAACTGGGTAGTCACCCTCCGCCTCCATGAAGGCGTTGAGGAAGGTAGTGCCAAGTTGTGGTATCTCCCCGGCTGGAACCTCAGTCCTGCGCGACCCAGGGAAAAGGCCGATAACTGACCTGTCATGGCTATCATGACGGTATACTTTGTGGGAGCCCAAATCACCGAGAGTGACCTCGGGAACATATCGAGCAAGGTCCCATTCCATCTTCCGAGGGACGGACATATGCTGGAAGTAGGACAGCGGGAACATCCTCTCCATGTCTGGAAGAAAGAATCTTCCACCCCTTATCTGGCGGAGCCATTTGTAAGTCCCGTCATATACGCGATGGCCGCCATCGTGGATACGATCTCCGAAGAAGAAGGCAGGCTTCTCCAGTTTGATACCAGCATCCGTTGCAAATGCTGCATCAGTCATGAGCACCCGAAAAGTCCTCATGTCAACATTTGAGAGCCTCTCTCTGCGATCCGGTGATTTGTCAGCAGTCACAGGAACAGTCCTTTGCAATACAAAATCAAATCCCGGTCAGCACCACCTACATGACCAAAGTGGCACTTCTTGGCGAGTGAAGTAGCAGGGCGTGGCGCTGCAAAAAGAAAAGGACACTTAGTTAGATACTCTATCAAAAGCATAGAAAAAAATGCTAAGTGTTCATAATCCGAACGCAGAAGAGACACTGGACGCAGGAGTTATAAAATCCGCGTCCAGACCTGCGCATCCACGCAGAAGAGACACTGGACGCAGGAATTATTAAATCCGCGTCCAGACCTGCGCATCCACGCAGAAGAGGCACTGGACGCAGGAATTATCAAATCCGCGTCCAGACCTATGGGATCGGCGTCTCCACAACATTCTCCTTGATGTCACTTCTGGGGTGCGAAAAGAAGGGAGTTATCCACCTTAACCTTTCCACTACCATAATCGCCAGAAGTTAAGGAGGGTAACCCCCTTCCTTTCACATCCCCAGACGTCGAAGTACTTGGACTCGGGTGCCAGATTCATCAAAATCAGCAGCTGATGAAACAGAACGCAAGGATCAAATCCGCGTTCTGTAAACTAAGTCCGCGTCTGAACCCTTCACAAATAGAAAATATTCTAAGTGAAGAATCTGAAGCACAGGACTCAAGCGCGCGAGGGTCCAAACCCGCGCCTAGGTTATCATCCAAAGACTGCGTCTGGGAATCAAATACGATCTGAAAATCACGTGTTAAGAGTTCTTAAAAGTTCTTTGAACTTTCTTTAAATGGCGAAACTTCCGCCTAAGAGGCCTTTACCTTGGAGACCTGGGAGAACGACGCCCTGTGCAGAGGAGGAGCCGCCCCTCTGGGCCTCGGCGACGGTCGCCTTTGAGGACGATGCAGTTGGCTTAGCCTTGGATGCCATTGATGTTCAGAAATTCGAGCAAGGAGATGAACAAGTTCGAAGATGAACAGAGAAGGAAATTCTTTTTTTCAGCGAGTGTGTTCGGAGAAGAAGATGCATCTCTCCAACTGTTGCCTTTTATAGGCACAGGGATTCGCGAAGATACGCGGCGCGTGGCCCGGTAGACGCTGCAGCGAGTCACCGCTTGACGCGTGTAACCAAATCGTTTCTGAACGGAGAAGATCATGCGTCGCAACCCCGCCACGAGTCAGCAGTCGACACGTGGAGCAGTTCATTTAATGAACCAGGAAATCCGCGCGCCAAAAGGCGAAATTTCGCCGGTTCCCTAGGCCAGCTGGCGGCGTAATCATGACATGGCACAGAATTCGCGCCCAAAGAACGCACCTCCTCGATGGACATGCCACGTCAGCCTCTCCATGAATGCATTTGGAAGGTCGCGTCTCTCTAAGAAATTCGCGTCCTTTCAGTCTGGCCAAATATCGCGTCTACCTTCTGAAGATCAGTCGCGTCTCCATTGCCAAAGGACGCACGATTACAGAAATCGCGCCTTTACAGCAGTACCATCTCTGCTTTTTGAAAAAGAACCTGCGTTTGGCCTCCTGCTTCTGCAAAATCAGTTCAACAGTACACTGACGCAAGCAGACGACCAACCACTCCTGGCTTAAAGCGCGCCAATGACAGACTAAAAGCAATCGGAGAGGTTTAGACTGTGCATCTAAACACTCAACATGATCAACTCTGGGAGCTTCAAAGAGTTCAACAGTACACTCACGAAACTCCAGATAAGATCAAACCCGAAGCATCAACAGTCTAGTCATGAAGGCGAACTCAGCTAGAGTCCAAAGTATTTCGAAATCCGTCCCAGTTAACTGCGGAATGTCAAAAACTTTGGAGGGGGTTCTGTAGGCTGTCCAAAAATCACCAAGACAAGCCACCAAAACACAGAGATCCAAGATCCAGGCGCAAGGCTAAATGTGACAATCAAGACGCGAGAGATAGCCCGCGTCTCAGCATCAAGGCGCGTCAGCCCGAAGCCCGCGTCTCAGCATCAAGGCGCGTCAGCCCGAAGCCCGCGTCTCAGCATCAAGGCGCGTCAGCCCGAAGCCCGCGTCTCAGCATTAAGGCGCGTCAGCCCGAAGCCCGCGTCTCAGCATCAAGGCGCGTCAGCCCGAAGCCCGCGCCTCAGCATCAAGACGCGTCGGCTCGACACCCACGTCTCGGTTGCAACTACCCCGATTATGGCGCTATCCGCCGCCCATATAGCGGGGAAGTTGGCCCTCATCGTGGAGCACTTTTAGGGGGCACGATCACCCCTAAAAACCCTATAAATAGTCCCGTCACTATTGAAGGGGGGAGGACAATGACGACGAGAAGGAAAAAAAACGACAATCAAAGGAGAGATCAACGACAGAGAGAGAGAAAACCCTTCAGCGAGCTTACTGAGTACTAGCCGCTCTTCGCCTACCTCCTCCTCTAGAGTTTTGGTAGACGGAGCTGAGTTACTCCCTCTACCGACCGAAGAGAAGATCCCCGACGGTCCGAACAGTCATCTGGTCAACGGAGAACAAGATTCACTCTCCACCGCCACACGAAGAACCCAGCACTAAACAAAGGGGAATTCAAGATTCAATATTCCCCCTCCCTTGTAACCGGAAGATTAAGCCGGCTGTAATCTTTTCCATCTGATTCCAGGAAGCGTTACACCAGCCAACCGGAAGATTAAGCCGGCCATTCCCCGTCAAGACCCGGCGGCAGACGCGGGTCTTTGGGCTCTTGGAGCCGGAAGAGAGAAACTCTTCGTACTTCGCCTGGTCGAACTCGACGATGAGTGATTCGACCATCTTCCACTTACGGAGGACGTCATCCTGCGCCACGATTTGCTCATCAGTGACAAATGTAGTCCCCAGCGGAGTCGCCATCTCTTGTACGCGCCGGAAAAAAGAGAAAGAAGGTTTGAACTGTAAAATTTTCCTTGAATCAGATGAAAAGATTACAACAAAAATAACTTTTCCTTCCGGTTACAAGGGAGGGAGGATGTTGAGTCTTGAATCCTCCCTTTGTTTAATGCTGGTTCTTCGTGTGGCGGTAGAGAGTGAATCTTGTTCTCCGTTGACCGGATGACCGTCGGGATCGTCAGGGATCTTCTCTTCGGCTGGTAGAAGGAGTAGCACAGCTCTTGTCTACAAAAACTCTCAAAGAGAAGGTAGGCAAAGAGTAGCTTGTACGCAGCAAGCTTGACGAAGAGTTGAACTCTCTCCTTTTTCTGCCGTGTCTGGTCGTCTGATTGTCGATCCTCTTATCACCAAATGCCTTTGATTGCTGATCGCCAATTGCCCAATTGCCAATCTCTCTATCTCTCGATCGTCGATCCTCGATCCTCTCCTCTCTTATCGTCCCCTCGACCTCATAGCAAACGAGGCTATTTATAGAGGTCCTAGGGGGTGAACGTGCCCCCTAAAAATGCTCCACGATGAGGGGCTGACCTCCCCGCTATGTGGGCGGCGACTGGCCCCATAACCAGGGCGGTTATAACTGAGACGCGGGTTTCAGCCCACGCGCCTTGAGGTTGGGGCGCGGGTGTCGAGCCCACGCGCCTTGAGGCTGAGACGCGGGTGTCGAGCCCACGCGCCTTGACGCTGAGACGCGGGTGTCGAGCCCACGCGCCTTGATGCTGAGACGCGGGTGTCGATCCCACGCGCCTAGAACTTGAGACTCTGCTTTTTAATGGCTTGTCTTTTAGTGATTTTTAGACAGCCTACACCGTAGAAGGACCAAGATCTCTAGCTAAAAGAAAGAAAGAGTTTAACTCTTCTAACAACTTGTTGTGCACAAGTTTGTTTTTGCCTACAGTTTTTTTGAGATTTTTATTGGACAAAAGTTGTGTTACTTCGTCCACCATCCAAAGAGAAGATTCCAAAAGGTCCTGACGTTCACCCGGCCAACGAAAAATAAGATTCACTTTTCATCGCCACATCAAGAACCCGATATTAAACAAAGGGAGATTTGAGCTTGAATATCTCCCCTCTTGTAAAAGGATTATTGATCCGTTGTAATTTTTTTTACAATCAAATAAAGAATTTACACCTCGATCTTCAATTTTTCCACCAAATAAGAGATGACGACTCCGCTGGGGACCACTTTCTCTACCGATGACCAAGTCGTTGCGCAAGATGATGTCATCTACATGGGAAAAATGATCAAATCACTTATCGTCGAGCTTGAACAGGCAAAGTATGAACAGTTTCTCTCTTCCGACTCCAAGAACCCTAAAGCGCGGCAGTACCATAAGGTCTCCTCGGGGACCCGCTCTTAAGCCCGCTTTGAGATCCCTTCAGATGCGACTGCCAAGAAGAATTCCATGGCTAACCACATCACACGTGACACCGTGTCAACGTCTCCCACGAGACCCGCGAGGTTCACATTGCTAATATTCAGCCCGTTCATGCCTGTACTCTTCCTCAGTTTCAGGTTATCAGGGGTTCCCAGCAACCCGTACAGCGTAACTAAAACGCTGAACATCGACAGAGATGACGCGCGCATTAATTACAGGCACAAGAAGTTAGAACAATCATCTGTCCAGCAGATATAGAACGCGAGGCTCAAGCCCGCGTCTCTTCTGAGTTGCGTTAGACGCACGAAGTACGCGTATGGAGACCAAAACGCAAAGCCCAACAGGCTTGCGTTTCTGAGACTTCACTTCCCAAACACAACGTTCAGCATCGCGAGAGCTATGCTCCTTCTCAGAGATACGAGACCCGCGTCTCTACAACCAGAGGCATAATTGAGAAAACCCACGTGTCTCAACCGTCGCTGACCAAACGCGACAATCAGCAATGTGAGGTCCGCGTCTCTTCTCAGCAGAGGCACGAGACCCACGTATCGAAGTCAAAACGTGAGAGCTGCGCCTATTCTGTACAACGCGAGCTCCGCGTTTCTGAACTCTGCGTCTCAGATTCTCAACGTAAGGGTGACTGCATGAAGCTGAAATACCCGCGACAACCCGGAGCCATCTCTTTTATCCCCCTCCCACAGATCAAAGAGATTATTTGATAAAGAAAAGGAGTGCTAATCAGATCACTCCATCTTGTTGTTGTGAACGACTCATCACGACAATGTTCTCTGAATGCAGCTGCAGCTCATATACAATCAAACAGTCGGTATTCAGACGATTGACCTCGACCTCCCGATCAGCCAAGAGGTATCGCTCCCACGGAAGGAGAGCCTTCTCTGACGTGGAGTACCCTAAAGTCACTGCAAACATGGCGAGCAGAAGTAGGAGAAAACAACTGGCGGTCAACTTCGACGAGTTTGATACGGAATCAGAAGGAGTGTATCGGTATACTCACACTCAGACTGGTACGGTCGCCCCGATCAACTACAGTGCCCTAGCTCGGGGCATTGAAGTAAGTGAATCACACTCCGCCATTGCAGAATTGCAGGCCTCAAACTCTTCTATAGAGAAGGAAGCCTTTACATACATGACAAATACTCCCGAGGAGACGACCAGGCGCTTTGAACAACAAGCCTAGGTTCAGAGGGAACAATTCGATATGATTCGCGCTCAATTAGAATCTATCAATACCCTCAAGCAGATGCTCGCACAATTGCTTGAAGACAAGAGGAAGTCAACCGACAAAACTTCTTCTAAAAAGTCTAAAGGCAAACAGAAAGAAGGAGAAAGCTCATCTTCTGTACATATCGAGGAGAAGGAGAAATCTAATTCCGAGTCGTCTAAATCCTTGTCTAAGGAGGAAGGCAGCCTGGAGAATGGGGGTATTCATTCTAAAAGAATAAGTCGATTGGAGCAGCCTCTGGAAGCCCTTACCAACCAGAAAGGCCTCCAAGAAGCAGGAGTGGCCGGCCATATCTGGCTGAGTGGGATCTTGTTCCATACCCTCCTAAGTTCAAAGCTCCGACCCTATAGGCTTTCGACGGCAAAGGGTCACCGAACTAATACATCTACTACTTCAAGTCTCAGATAGGAAATGTGATAGATAATGATGCCATCTTGGCACGTTTGTTCATCGGCACTCTAAAAGGGCTTGCCTTTGACTGGTTCATGAAACTCCCAGAAGGCTCAAATAAAAATTGGGGTCATTTGGAGAAGCTCTTCCTGACACGCTTCTTTGAAGATGACTCGGAGATTACAATGCCTACTCTCCTGGCCATGAAGAAGCGAAAGAGAGAGTCAGTCAAAATATTTGTAGAGAGATTTCGGAATATGGTGCTCTGATGTCCTAGCGGAATGACCCAGACCATCTTGGTAGAAACATGCCGCCATAATCTACAAACTTCACTCCTAACCCAAATAAGAGTTGCTGAAAGTCGCACCTGGAAGCAGTTGGTCCAGCAAGATGAACAGGCTGAAGAAATTATCGTCAGGGTTAGGCCGAAAGAAAACAAACCCATACCCGAAAAGTCGACAAGGCGCATCCTAGAAACATCTTTTCAATCAAAAGAACAGATACATTGGCGACAGAGATAAAATCTCCCGTCAAACCTCAGCCGGCTAGTGGAGGTGGTTCTTCAAGTCAGCCACGTGTCAACAAGCAATATTCCTTCAAAGACGAGCATGTCATTCGTTGTTCAAGTTACTCAAAAGAGCAACAGATTGAAGCTTCCTGAAGCTAGACGTCCTGAAGAAGTCGGCAAGTCCGACAATCCTAACGGCTGCTTGTATTATAGGATGCTAGGGCACCCCACCAAGAGCTATTATGTCTTCAAAGATATTCTTTAAGCTCTGATCGATGCAGAAGTGCTGAAGCTCCGTCCAGAGCAGAAGAAGTGACGGCTAATATGACATCATTTCTTCAGTTTGGAAAACAACCTCTAGCACCGTCCGGAGTAATTCCCATCCCGAATGGAGAACTAAGAATGATCAATATGGACCCACATCATCAGCAAGGAAAAAGGTCTTGTACCTATCCCTACACCTCAGGGAGAAATTATGTGGGTTCATGTCGACCTTGTGGATGGCCAACAGTAGACTACTGTTACCAACAGAAAGTCCAAAGGCAAGGCGAAAGCTTCATCCTACAATGTGGTGTGCGCTTCTTCCCGGGAAGCAGAAATCGATGTGCCCTCACTAATCGATTCGGAAGAGGAAACAATCGTCCTTGCCGCAGAGCTCAATAAACCGCTAGTGGAAGAAACTCATTTGGGTCAGTCATATTTAAAGAAGTACGACGAGATGATGGCAAGCCCTCCTAAATCTACTGTAGAGTTAGCCAAGCCCTCCGCGAAGCAACCGGTAGAGAAACAGAAAGAGCTTCGATTTTTCAAGGCTCTCCCAAAGGACAATGCAGAAGAATTCACAACACCTTACCACTTTGACGTCCTGGCTCAATTGCCCAATATCCCGGCAGAATCACCGTTTACGAGCTCCTGAGACTATCAAGTCAATAAGAGAAGCTCTAAGGGAAGCCCTAGCTGGTGCTGAGGTCTTCATGGCCCAGAACCCGGCTGGACCACAAGAGGAAGATGTAGAGGATTGCTTCCATGCCTCCCAAAATGCCCCCTGCATTACCTTCACAACAGATGACATGTAGGTAAAGGGAAACATGATCGGCCCTTATACTTCAAAGGGTATATTGGATCGTCTGAAGTGAGTCGCATTCAGGTAGATTTAGGATCCGCGTTGAGCATCATGCCTCATCGGGTCATGCAGCACTTAGGGATTCCCACCCACCGATTGAGTGCCACCCACTAATAAATCTCCACCTATTACTAACAACCCCTGTATAAATCAAGCGAACGTTCGGATTTGCTGCAATTAATTTGCAACAACTCTGCACGTTCACAGAACCATTTTTACCGGGCGAAAAAATGTTACAAATCAAAACTTGAAGTACTTAAGGAGAGTGAGACGAAGCTCAGGAATATTCGAGTCCAAGTGCTCGGGAAAGGCTCCGTGGCCCAAATGTTATGGATGATCCCAAGTCCTAGTGCTCGGGGTCCACTCCGAGATCACGCCAAGGTCACTCCGAGTGCTCGGGGATGATTTTGACTTCAAGTGCTCGAGAATCATTCCATGTCCAGGTTCTCGGATCACTTCGCCTAGAAGCTCGGAGTCAGCTTTGAAAGGCAAAAAATAATTTTCAAAAACTAGCAGGTCCAAGAACCCCTTGAACGATGTTGTATTCGTGTCCGCGGGTCTGAAAATACACCTAGAGGGGGGTGAATAGGTGTATGGCTAATCTAATGATAAATGATGTGAAATTAAAAAATTAATGCAACACACTTAGTATAACCAACGAGTGTAGCCGAATTCCCGGTGAAGGGCTCTGGACTAACTCCCCTGAATTTCTTTAAATAAGAGTTGAGGTGCTATGTAAAGCTCTCTTGGTTAAACACAAGTATGGGCACACACAAACAACACAAGCATGTAAATGATATGACAATATGAATCAATGCACAAATGTAAGAGAGAGAGTAAGAGAAAGTGGATCAATTGCAAACACTAAGATATGTTTCGAGGTTCGAGCACACAGCTTTACGTCCTTCACACAGAAGAATTTACACTAACTCGTCCACACAGGACTTCCCACACAGGGAACCTCCACTGAGAATTTGGGGGCAAATACAACCGAGAGTACACAACTCCTCTCTCAACCAATACAATCTCTCACTAGAGGCAAGGCACAAACAAATCACCTCTACACTTAGAGGGATAGGCACTTAGACAAACATCAAATCAATCACCTCACACTTGAGGGATTCCAACACAATCTCCACCTCTCACTAGAGGGAGCCAAATATCACTTCCACTATCACCTCACACTTGAGGAATAACAACTCAATCACCTCTCACTAGAGGGATATCACAATCAATGGAAGGTTTACAACTTGGTGGTTTAACAACTACAAACCAATTTTCTCACTAAAATAAAGATCATATAGATATGATAGAATAATAAGCTCAAGTGTGAGAAATAAAGAGTTTGAAAATCAAAATCACAAAGAAAACTCTTGGGAAAACTTTTAGAATTGATATAAAAATGAAGATAAGAAAACAATCCCAAAGAATTTCTTTTTCTTTGAATATTTCAACCCTTTTAAAACAAATTAAAGATCAAATCTTTAAGCTTAAAAACTCTTTTGAAAATGTATTAAAACATTTGAGAAGATGAAAATTTTGCTCTTAAAAATTCTTATTGAAAACAACCAAGAAATGGGGTATTTATACCCTCATTTCAAATCTACCCATTGGCAGCTGAAAGGGCCAATTTGCCCTTCCGGTCGACCGGCCAACGGTCAAAAATTTGACCATTGAACCCAGCGGTCAACCGCCCGATCGACCGTCCAGATCCAGAGAGCAACGGCTCTCTGGTCGGTCGACCACCGATCGACCGGAGCTGGATATAGAGAGCAGATTCCCTGTCCGGTCGACCGACCCGGTCGACCGGGGCCATTTACAGAGAGCAGAGCTCTCTGGACGGTCGACCGTCCCGGTTGACCGGCCACCAGCCCAATGCTGGCGTGCACGCTTGTGCACGTCGGTCGACCGACTACTGCTGCGGTCGACCGGCAGTAAGCCAGTCAGCAAATTTTGGGACTTAAAAACTAGGGTTTTTATCTTTAATTAAATCTCATAAAAACACATAATTTCACAAAAATCGGTTAATGTTATATCTTTGAAATACAAACATGTTTGAGTAAAAATCAAATCGTGTTACAAACATTTGAACCATTTTTGTGACTTGAAAATTTTGTCTTGAACCAAATTCTGTATTTTTCAAAACTTGGATTTTTTGAAATGGAAATCCGATTTTTTTACAAAAACATGATATTTAAACAACTTTGAAGCATATAGTATATGGATAGAATCCAATATACATGAAAGGTATTATATCTATGTTTTTGACATTAAATCCAAAAATAAGTTTTGTTAAAATACAAAACTCCAAACACATGAATAGTGTAGCAAAATAAGTTTTTCTAAGTATATGAAGCATAGATGTATATAGATCAAATCTAATATATATTAAACCATGTAAACTTGTTTTGACTCTATCTATTCATGAAAACCAAGATCGGTAAACCGAAAACCAAAACCAGAACATGAAACGTGTGTGAGTTGTGTACTTGAGCATATCACACTATCTAATCTTTACAATGGATCTAAACTAAATCTTAACTAAATAAACCGAAGCCTTCTTGTCGAACGCCGTCTCCAAGTTGACTTGATTCAAACGCGATTCCCCGAGCTTGACTCCAACCGAGTGCTAGATGTGAACTTGACGCTCGAGCTCTTGAATCACCATGTGAAAGCTCCAAAACACTTTTGTTGAAGCTAATCACCTACTAATAACTTGACAAATATCTGAAACTAAATTTCACAAGATTATTAGTAAACTATAACTACATAAATTAATCATCATCAAAATAGAGTGGAAGGCCTCTGGGCCAACAATCTCATCCTTTTTGATGGCAAAACTCATGGAGTTATATATGCATGGATTAAAGTTAAGCTTCAAAGAAGCTCCCTCTTAACTCATGCATAGCAATAAACTATAAAGATATGAAATGAATGTTAAACATGAATATACATAAACATGCATAAAATAATGAAATAAACATGCTCTTGATACCAAATTTAAAATAAACATGTTCTTCATGCCAATAAAATAAACATGTTCTTAAATAATTGCTTTTGATACCAATAAAAATTTCAATAAAAGCTCTTGATACCAATAAAACAAAACAATAAAATATGTTTTTGATACTAATATCCATGCTCTTGATACCAATATCAACAAAATATAAAACACATGTTGTTAATATAAACTTGATATAAACTTAAATAAATATGCATATATACTAAAATACTTCTCCCCCTTTTTGTCAATCATCAACAAAGGGGTTAAAGTAAACAATAAAACAATGTTCTTCCCCTTTTTGTCCGAAACAAAAATCAAGAAGGGGTGAAATTAAATCAAAACATTATGATACCAATTGAAACAAATATATATCAATTTAGTGCAAAGGTATACATAGAAACATCATGATACCAAATGATGATGCCAATTGAAAATAACTAAACATTGAAGAAACCAACAAAAATTTGATATCAATTGAAAAATATAACATAAAGGTAATCTTGATACCAATTGTAAAAATTAGTACCAATTGAAAATATCTTACACTTTTGATACCAAATGAAAAACATAAACTAATCTTTTTGGTTAAATACTAAACTCATTTAACAATAGAGATACCAAATAGAGAATAATATCAATTTAATATTTTTGTTATCAATATTGAAAATGAAATATATACCAATTGAAAATAATTTTCATTAGGAGCGTATGATACAAATTAAAAAATCAATATCATTTTTCAATCGTTTTTCAACATAAAGTGTGGGAGTAAGATACCAAATGTAAACAAAACTAATTGAAAGGTGAAATATGAATTTTCTCCCCCTTTATGAAATACCAAACAAAATGATGCATAAGTTGTAAAAGATACTAATTGAAAAATAACCAATTGAAATATAATTGTCATTTAAGAAAGCAAACTTAGCATAATCAAAATTTGTGCTCAAAGATATAGAGATATAGTAAGCACAAATAAAACACACATATATATGTGTGAAAAATTGAATACGAATCGAAATTGATACTATTTGAAGTTTAAGCATACATATATAAAAACATGTATGAGTATACAAAAAGAATGTCAATAGTGATACCAATTGAAAAGATACAATGATATCAATTGAAACTATAATGAGAATTAAGTGTATAACTCATACTTCCTACCACCCATTTCATGCACATGTTTAAATAGATTTTCAATAATGAGCATACAAGGCATGGTCGCCCAACCAACCGCCCTTTGATGGGTAGGAGTTTCAAAAATAAGTTTGAAAATAATATAACACGTTTGAAAACTCTACCAAATGAAGAATACGAACCAGTTATATGAAAAATTAAAAACTAGTACGAAATACTTCAAGTAAGGAATAAAACAAAATTATATTTCACGAAAAACATGTAAGTCACACGATTATCAACACTCAAAATCTATAAGGCACATATCATACTCATGAAAACAAAATCATGAGAAAATATTAAGTAAAGTGAGTGTATAAGAGTTATGTGAAAACATCATCATGAAAATAGGCAATATGTTCAATATGAAATTCCTTAAAACATGAAACATATGATAATCTAATCAAAATAAGTTAATCTTCAAGGCATATGTATGTTTGTGTATAAACTAAAGTATACATACATATCCAAACATGAACGAGTCCACAAAAGTATATGCATGAAGGCAAGAGGCTCAAGGATGTATATGTATAACTAATAGTTTAGACAAAAAGACAGATACATGAAGTTTGACATAAAACATGAAAAACATGTCAAAAATATGAAATACAAGTCAAAATGCATGAATCATTAAAACTAGACTATACTAATACATCTAATAGGTACAAATGAGCAATCAAGTACAAACATATAAATCTATTGTGGCTCACTAGTTGTATAAAGTATATATCTAAGTTTTAATGAAAACTAACATCTACACATGTAATTAAAACATGAAGCATAGAAATTAAAACAAAACTTATATGATCATTATGGTAAATGTACATGCATTAGATCTATGATACACAATAGCTAAAATAAATGTGAGAACACAAAAGTATAAGTCCATATTAAACATGGGTAATCTCAAATACTAATCATGCATATCACAAGTCTAATAATCATGACATCTAACATACTAATTATGAAACAAAAATGCTAAAAATCAACAATATGAAAAGCATGTAAACATAAATGGAAGTTAGAAATCGTTACTAAAAACCATGAGGGTACATCTCTATGTCTCCAAACGAGGTGGTCCCACCAAACTCCCCTTGAAAGTGATGCATCCAAATTGTCCTCTTTAAGCTCGGAACGCATCCACCTCAAGGCACCATTACTCTCACGTCAAGTGAGAGCCCACACTTACATCAAATAAAATAGGAGTGATTTTGGTACCCATACTCTTTTGAGTCCATGGGGGTTAGCTCCTTTCCTAACCCAAACAAATTTATTTGCTAAATTTTCATCATGTACTCTATCATAACAAAACTTAGCAAGGTGGCCCTTACGTCCATAATGTGTACATTTGTACACATAAGCATATAAAGTGTTATGGGTATGAACGTGAGGAGCATGTGTATGACGTGGTTTGTATGCATGCATAGATGAAATTTGCTTCTTTCGAAACATAGATTCCAAACGTGCTTGGTTCAAAGCATTGGCTCAAAGTGGAGCCCAAACAATTACACACTTTCTTCAAAACATTTATATCATTTTTAATACTTGAAGATAAAGTGGAGCATGCAATAGGTAAGAATAGAATATGAAGCTACACTAGCATGGCAAACATAAGAATCTAAGTCATTTTTCAAAGAAATGTTTTCTTAGAAATCAAATCCAATTCTTTTGAAATACAAATAGTTTTGTTTTCAAAGAATCATTTTCTTTTAAAACAAAATCAAGTTTTGAAGTAAAGTCTCATTTTTCTTCAAAACATTTTCACAATCATTTTTATTTTTTCAAAATCTTGTTTTCATTTAAAACAAGTTCAAGTTGGGTTTTAAAGAGTCACACTCATTTGAAATCTCAACCTTCTCTTTAAAGCCAAATCAAGTTTGAACACAAATCTTTATTTTCTTCTTTTAGTCCAAAACTTTCTTTTCAAAAGATTATATTTGTCTAATAATTTTTCACAAACGATTGAAAGTTCTTCATTCAAAGCATTGGCATCAATATAATCATTACTAAAAAAGAACTAGCATCATCATCATCTAATTGAGTTTCCGAGTTTACCTCAGGGAGTCATTCCCTTGGATCATGTAGCAATGTTGTTCGGATTCTCCACTAGATTCATCCTCTACAATGGTTGGCGTTTGAAGCTTGGAGGAGGTCAATGTGTTCCACATTGCAAAGGCGGAATCACAGTTAGAAATCATAGAAAGATATTCTTTGTTAAGCGATTTTCTAAGTGCCTCTAGGGCTAGTGCATTGGCCTCTATATGCATGCTATCACTAAGGTTAGAATTCCTTAGTAATGACAAGGTAAACTTTGTAACCTATGACTTTTAAATGCTAACTTATCAAAACCTCCATGTGTCAATTTTAGAGATATCAAACATGGGAGGGCTATCAATAAGTGCAAACAATATGTGTGCAAATGCAATGATAGATTAGTAAAACCAAGATCACACTCCTAGGTGGTAAAACCTAATATCAGGAGCGTAGGCTCTGATACCAATTGAAATACACCTAGAGGGGGGGAACAGGTGTAGGCTAATGTAATGATAAATGATGCGGAATTAAAAACTTAATACAACACACTTAGCGTAAACCAACGAGTGTAGCCAAATTCCGATTGAAGGGCTCTGAACTAACTCCTCTGAATTCCTTTAAATAAGAGTTGAGGTGCTATGTAAAGCTCTCTTAGTTAAACACAAGTATGGGCACACACAAAACACACAAGCATTGTAGATGATATGACAATATGAATCAATAGACAAATGTAAGAGAGAGTAAGAAGAAAGTGATCAATCGCAAACACCAAGATATGTTTCAAGGTTCGAGCACACAGCTCTACGTCCCGCCTTCACACGAAGGATTTCCACTAACTCGTCCACATAGGACTTCCCATATAGGGAACCTCCACTGAGGATTTAGGGGCAAATATAACCGGGAGTACACAACTCCTCTCTCAACCAATACAACCTCTCACTAGAGGTAAGACACAACAAATCACCTCTACACTTAGGGATAGGTACTTAGCCCAAACAACAAATCAATCACCTCACACTTGAGGGATTCCAACACATCCTCCACCTCTCACTAGAGGGAGCCAAATATCACTTCCACTTCACCCACATTTGAGGAATAACAACTCAATCACCTCTCAGTAGAGGGATATCACAATCAATGAAAGGTTTATAACTTGGTGGTCTAACAACCACAAACCAATTTTCTCAC
>JAVJIF010028491.1:0-33050 GCA_038442645.1 Agave tequilana | reverse complement strand
TCTTATCTTGATCATGAATTAGTCAGTGATATTTTACCTTGAAGTTGTTGGTGAGATTGTTTGTGAAGAATCCTGAAGTTCACTCTTTTTTTTGTAGATTGTGTAGATGTACATTGCTTGTTATATTATTTTAGCTGCATTTGCATTATATAATGTAAGTGTATATGTCCCTTATTATGTTGGAATATTTTAAGGCATGTAAAGCCAGTCTCATGTTTGGTCCCAATTATGGCTGGGATTTGACTGGTGAACTTTGTAAAACTCATGTTACAATCGGAAATTTACTTGTCATTTTAAAGATACATGAAACAAAATTTGTATAATGATTATAGTGTAATTTTGTTGTTTTTTCCCCGTATGAATAAGATCTTCTTTTCACAAATACCACAAGTTGTAATATCTGAACTAAGTTTTACATCCTTACACACTGATTCTCCACTGTTTCCCAACTTGGGCAGTTGATTTTGATTAATGTCCCTCTGCTGTTTACACACACTTAGCATGTTATTTTTGCACAGGAGATGAATTTGTTGGGAGAGGTGGATCAGCCAGGCAGCCTTATCGACAACTATGTGACTCAGCTAAGTTTCCTTCTCTCACGGAAGGCTGCAGGACTTGTCAGCCTTCAGGCACGTCTGGCGAGATTTCAGCATCGCCTCAAGGAGCAGGAGATACTCAGCCGAAAGAAAGCCCCGCGATAGTTTGCTCGCTTTTGCATTCAGTATTTAATGTCGGGGGTTAATGTGATTTTTCCAAGTGTTTGTTTGTGGCCATCTTGTGCCCGTCTTCGTTTGATTTTTGTGATCCCATCTCTGTTTTCTCGCTTGTATCATTGTAGTTGTATTCATTAGGAAGGCTTTCATCCATACATGTGCATTGGAGATCCTTCTTTTTGAGTGGTGGCCTGAGATAATACAATACCCAAGTGAAATTGTAATGAACAGAAAACAAAAGGTAATCCAGGTGGAACTGAAAGTTTGATACAGAGTAGGTGATACAAATTAATTGAAAGAAATTTGTGTAATAAAGATGATATATTATAATTTTTTAATCTCTTACTTTTTTGAGTTAAGATGTCATAGTCCCCAATATTTTGGGGGTCGAATGTATTGCTCATAAAGAAGCAACCTCTTTATCTGTCTTTGTAGGCAAGCTTTTGATATTTAGAGCAATTGTTGTCTGAAGCACTTTTAGTACCATTAGTTGTGATCTTGCAGAATAACCCATCTGATGTCCCATATTTTGACGCAAATCAAGTTTTATGTAGTGTTGTTTCCAATAATGCAAGCTATGAGCTACGGCATATCAACAGCTTATAAGATGCCAACCCCAAATTCACAATTTAAGTAGATTTCAAACCCAAAAAAAAGAATAAAAAAATAAAAAAATGGACAACTCAAATCCACTGGAAACTTCAAACTCTGAATCTAATCCCAAGCCTTGATGGATTACTAAAAGTGCTATATAAAGGTCAGTCAAAAAGAATTCCCCCCAATGCAGAAGGAAGGGTCAACTTATTCCACTCTACCTGCCCACTGAGTGTTTCATCCATTCTTGGTTCTTGGTAATTTATTTAGCTCTTGGCTTAAGAATCTCCTTTGCTGCTCGTTTCCTGAAACAAGGCATGTGTTCCAGGAAAAGAGAAGCAGAATCAGTTTTTAAGAACACTCCTCTATCCAAAGGTAGGGCGGTTCGCTTGAGTTGCTCAACCGCCCCTTTGCCCGGTGCTCGTGAATCGCTATGGAACCCCCCACCCCTGCCGGGGGAGCGAGCAGGGCGTACCCCGCGGTGTAGGAGCGATAGCAGTAGTAGCCGGGACTATTCATTCGGAGGTCATGTCATCAAACATGCAAACAAGCCATTCTATCAAAGAGCTTCTGCTTTTTCTTGCCTTCCTGCTCGATCCCTCAGAGAGGGATCTGCTTGTCAATCCAGTTGCTGGAAATGGTTTGCGAAGGCGGCTCGAATCGGGTTCTACTTAAGATTGTACGCGCTATAAAAGTCGGGTTCGGTTCTTGTGTGCACACCACACACACATACAATAAGACACACATACAATAAGAAGACCAATCACACAATCACACAATGACTAATGTATTTATCCTTTTATAACATGTTAATGTGTGATCTCATGAAAGTGTGCGGAAGAAGTTGAGCTACTTTGGTATAATTAAAATATTTTCAGCCAATAAACTAGTATTGTGTTTGATACGTTAAAAAACGTTATAAAAATATAGCAATATATTTTTCTCAAACTAACCTCATAATTACAAATACATGGTGGCAACAAAGTGAAAATGGCAGCAACAGCGGTGGTGGAGGCGGCGGCGACAACGGTGTCGGTGCAAGCATCAGTGACAATAGTCAGTGTCCATGGCCCTATCTCCTGCATCTGCTGGAGATTCATGGAGTAGTGGTCTTCGCCAAACTTTTCGACCATCATTGCCAACTTCAAATCTTTCTGCCTTGTCAAGACTCCGACAACGATTTGTGGAGTGAGTGCTGGATGATTCGCCCCCAAAAGGGCCGGCACCTAAATTTCATCAAATTTTGATCTAAATCCCACTGCTTTGCCCATTTTTTTCGCTCTCCAATGATCCCCCGTTGATATCGGAAGGTATATCGGATGAGATGTCGCGATAAATTAGGGTTTTAGGGTTAGGAATCTTACCTTTTGATCTAAAAGATAAGGAGCTGATCAACAAAGCTCTAGAACTGGCAGAGGATTGAGCTGTGGAGTCTCGATTGATGCGAATTGGGATAAATTTCTGTAGAGATAAGAGATTAGAGTCCAAATGCAGGTTCCAATCTAGAAGAAACCCCAAACCCCAATTGAGAGCATGGGTATCAGTGTCTTAACAGGCCGGGTTACAATTATGGGCCTTAATATTGTAATGACTGAAATAAAAAAAATATAGTTTCGACCTGAGAATTGGGCTTCCCTTAAATTTAATGGGCCAAGTTGTTCGGAAGAGCTGGGCTTGATCTCACACTATAATGGTAAGGTGGATAACTCCGATCCTTTTTCATACTGAAGAAAATTTCTTAAGACATTGAGACGACGAAAGAACACATATTTAAAAATTATTCCGCCATATCAAAAGAGCACAAATTGTTTCGTTTTCTAACAAGTCAAAAAACATTTTGTAACCTTTTTGTAGAGAACCAACACAAACCAATTATGAAATAAGTATTTCAGGCCAAAAAAGGGACAGAAAAAAACACAGTGGAAAACATTGTAACAACTGAAAATGCTCTTTCAAAGATTTATTCTTTTCTTATTTTCCAGAGCAATATTTCATTGTTTTCTATCACCTTACATGTAACTGATCATCCACTCACTGATTGTAGCATAAACCGAGTATTTTATCTCCGTGACGATCTTATTGCCTTCCAACTATCTCCCTCCTCGACCTTGCAATTCTCTAGTAACCATCTCTACTCATTGATTGCAATACAAACTAAGTTTTTTATCCTCGGCGATCTTATTACCTTCCAAGTTTCCAAGTTTCCAACCACCTCCCAAACAAGTTTTCCCCCCCCCCCCCCCCCCCCCCCCCCCCCCCGTCTCTTTCTTTCACCCAATTTCTTTTCTTGTCAAGTTGTTTCTCTCTTCTTGCCAACTTCTTCTCTCTTGATCTCTACTTGATTGTTTTCTTGCACATGAATGCATCCGATGAGATGCTTAAAACGTTAAAAAAGAATTCATCTCTACTTTCTCAGGTCAGCCCAAAGCTCACTACTGCAATTCTTCAAGAGACAAAATTCCAAATTGTGTGTGTTCATGTCTATGGATTGACATAGTTCTACTCCACTGCTCCAATTGGAATCTACAATGAGTTCAAGCATAATATTGACCTTGAGGCCACATGACCTTGTGATTTTGCTAGTTCCATAAAGACCAGGCAGTATGTACGACCATTGTCAATAGTATGTGTTTTCTCTAGATTAGCTTGTTAAGGTACTCGATATCGTGTTTCTCATGCCTCCCTCATTGATGACATGTCATTAATAGAGACGGGACACCGTGGTGATCACGAAGGAACACCTTAGTCGACGGTGTGTGATGGAGAGCATTCTACGAACACAATACAAGCATGCACAGAACTCATTGTGTACTCGCTATGGAGGTTATGTAGCAATCTGAGGGTAGTTTGTTTCCTAGAAAAAGAGTGGAAAGTTGAGTTTCGGAGGGCCCATTTGTCAGTTTTCAGCCTCACTCTCTCCCCCTGGCTGCTTGTTTGAGAAAATCAAAAGTGGGCAAAATTTGCGCTGATGCCATGATGGCATCAGTATTTTCCCCCATTTCACCTTCACCGCAAAATGAAGAGAGAATGATTTGAAAATCTGATATTGCGGAGCCTATCATCATGCTTTTCTTGAGAGAACTTAAGAAGGAGTCAGTTTTCTCTCCTCTCTCTTTCATTTTCCAATCAAGATTTTAGAAGAAATTTATCTATGAGTACTCACGCATCCCCTTCAAACAACCCATTCCCAAAACATCATCCATCTCAACATCAACCAACCAAAATATGCAGGCAAAAGGGCATAATACTAGCTAAGTTTTGGCCCCACATAAAGATACATTTGCTATATATATATATATATATATATATATATATATATATATATATATATATATATATATATATATGAGTCACCTCATAGTGAAACACTAGCAATAGCTCTAGCTCTCTTTGTCCAATGGCCAAAATCTATCCTCACTTATCACCTACATCTTCTCCTCCTCCTCCTCCTCCTCCTCCTCCTCCTTTGATGAGTTCGCAAGGAGAGGCGTTTACGATATGGATGAAATCGCTGGTCTTGAAGGGAAATGGATGCAGGCCGAGTTGCTTATCAAGTCGATAACTATGACTCCAAGTGTCGCAAAGAAGTCTATCTTATGGATCAAAGTGGCAAAACTCTATACAAAATCCTTCAAAAGGTGTGTAAACTAACTCATAAGCATAACAAAGCTTAGAAATTGTTACACTCTGATGTTGATATACATTTTTGAGCAGAAGCTGAGGGTGTTTGGAAGATGGGTGTTTTGATCCTCCCATCAAAGATAAAATTGTAAAATTAGCTCAATTATCATCTCAGAGGTTTTTGGTTATTGTCTTCTTCCCTCTTTGAGAACTGATGGTTGAGATTCTTGCAAGACAATGGAGTTAAAATACATACATACAGTAAGAGAACTTCAGAAAACATGAGAGAATCCAATAAACAAAGTTTCCTTCTGCAACATTCTATCTGCAAAAATTATAGAAGATTAACATGAATTTACTGCAACAACACTAAACTAGCACGAGATTTCGAAAAGCTGCTTCTGTTGCCTACAAAGAACCTGCACACAATAAAATCAGGACAGAAAAAGGTTTGAGCTTACCGTTCTAAGTTCATGCTGTTGATGGCTTCAGGAGATCACCAGTGTGTGCACATCATCTACAATCATGGAACTTGTGGGATTATCAATCAGCACATCTCACACATACAGAATCTTCTTTGTTGCCCTGAACCTTTGTTACACATTTGCAACTATGCAATTAAGATACAAACTTAGGGCAAATCTGGGCCGTGTTGTTCTCTGAACCTTTACACATCACAAAATTGCAGAAATCCAAACACCAGATGCTTTTCACAGAAAAAGCAGATTGCTAACAATAAATTGCACAGTTACTATTCTTTATACAAGACTCCAACTCACAATACTAGAACCAGATACACTGATACAGCACAAAACTGCTTGTTCTTTTAGAGCAACCATAATGGCTTTAAAATTTTAGTATATTTTACTAATTCCTGTCATTGAGATTATTTTTCAAGGGCCCGCACTGTTAATAAGATCATTTTCCATACATAAACATTGCATAAAATGTGATGAGGCAACAAGCGGCAACTGAATTAGTCAATATAGAGTTTGGAACTTGGAAGTCTCCTCATCAACAAAATTTTAATTCAGATTCATCAGTAGACTCTTCAGATAATAAGTTAACTTAATAAATAATAATTAAAAAAAAACTTATTCCCTTCAAAGGATTGGTATTCCATTTGAATTTACATGCAAAAGGCGACCCAAGCTACAGCTGAGAGCCAAATTACAGGCCAAATAGAAAAGGAAGAAAAATAAGACAAAACAGGACTGAAGGCTTTTGGAGGAACGGACTTGACAATCTCAACTGCATATATAACGCTAAACCTTTGAGATAAATTAGAATATTGCTAAATGATTTGCACCGCGCATATATGATACAGTAAGATCAAGGGATGAGCTTCTTTCTTGCAGAAGGGTGGGTGTACAGAGAAAAGGGATGTACACAAAATGGACAAATAGTTCTTTCTACATGAAATAGCTAAGTGCTTTCTTCTTCCTTGACCCGCCCTCTCCATATAAATCGTTCCACTGTAAAAGCTCGTTCATGTTTGTAGACTCTGATGATACACTTGCACACACCTGCATCATGGATACGGTAATGATACATGCAGGGTCAGCTAACATATCAACAAAATAAAAGGATCTCTTTACATATTTCACAGGGAAGCCTTTGCTGCAAATGTCCCTAGTTTTTCTTTTATATACCTTAAAAGCCCTTTTATAAATTTCTATCTTTAGTCTTTCTCTTTCTCTATTTAATTCTTTACATCGTACGGAAACAAGGCACAATAGGAGAAGAAAATCCACCCATAATCTGAGTTGATGAATACGAGCCACTTTATCTTCTATACCTCCAATAAAATTGGTTGACTTTGGAACAATCTTATTTCTTTTTGTTCATGATGGAATCCTTGGATGCACAAATATATAGATACTTACATTGAAGTTTGACGTATTTGAATCAGAGGGCCAATAGTGATAACCTGCACATGTCTACACATAAACATGACTACTATCCATGCAGTTCTCTAAGGGTTTCTCAAGGAATTGTAGAAAGTATACAAATTGGTGCAGTATGAAACTTTGTCTTATTATCTTCTGGAAGGGAGTCCTGAAGAATAAACTACAGAAAGATATATCCCTCCATCTATTAGTTTTATATTTTAAAATTTTGATGATCCCTTCTTTATTCATTGTTTTTATAAGGAAATAAAAAATTAACCCACAATGGGTTGCTTTCTTTTTATACTTCAGAACCCTTTCATGTTGACACTACAGTATCCTTACTCAGCACTGAACCTTTGTATGTGCAGCTACAAAAATGGATGCACACTATATAAACACAGGTTAAGTTAGGTATGCTTGACAGATATGGGCTATTTGGGTTCTTTACAAGGTCATCCAATGAAAAGTGTGAAAGGAAGTTTCAAAGTAGCAAGTTCCTGCCATGACAGATTCTTCATCTGTGTTAATCCACAAATCACTATATGGTAGATAATTTTTTTTGTCTGTGCACGATTGAGGAAGCTTATAGCATTTTAGTATATCACATTATCTGCATACCTTAAATTTCTGTAGGCATGATATCATGTTGCTGACAGGTGATCATACCAAAACATCTAAAAGAATCTAAGATCAGAATGACTGCTAGGATAAAGCAATATGATGTGATATGAAGTACCGTAAAACAAAACAGAGAGAGAGAGAGAGAGAGAGAGAGAGAGAGAGAGAGAGAGAGAGAGAGAGAGAGAGAGAGAGAACCTAATGTGTGCATGAGCATGCGTGCGTGCGGATAAGTGTGTCTTTAGGGTAAGTAGAAACTAAAAGAGATGACAATGTCGTGCTTTTGAAGAAACAAGGTTGAGAGTGTAACCAGCTAAAGGCCAACAACTGCACTAGGAGAAACTAAGATATAGATATATGTCAATGAAACTCTTCTACCCTTATAGACTATTTGTTTATGAGAATATAAATGAAACTCTTCTTCCCCTTCTAAATATTTTGGTCATGAGAATAATAAAAAGATTAGAAAGTCAGCAATGTGTTCTGTCAAGAACTTTGGACCCATATACATACCTTAGATGTGAATGTGATTCTATATACCAAATCTTTTCCCTTCTAGACTCTTTTTGGTCTAGGTAAAGTTTGACGGCTTTCTGCCTGGTAGCAATATCTTAAAGTGCATGAAGAATAAGACCGGCTTTCCTACTTGCCAACTAGCCTTCTGGAATCTATAGAAAGCTCATGGCTTGACACCTGGTTTTAAAATTTTATCAAACCTTTAATGGAGACTTATGCTCCATGCACCATCTAATACCAATTTGAAGGGATTTGAAAGGAAAGACTCAATCTATAATAGTCTCAATCAAAAAAGACAATCTGTGGATCATACAAAAACCTTCACCAAAACAACACTAAATAATTCTATTGCACCCTTCCTTTTATAAGAGCTTCCTGCTAACAAATAGATAAAGACTAATAACTCAAATCCCAACAGACTGACAGCAACTAATCAAATCAGATCTGCCTAATTGATAAGCTTAATCAAATCTTTGTTTTATCCTCATCCAGGATCCAATGAACTATGATTAAAAAAAATTAATAAAGATAAAAAACTATGAACAGATCCTAAGTAATGATAAGGCAAAATTTGATCTAGCAAACATCTAAAATCAGCGTCAGGCCGCAAGTCATTCTCAATCACAATCCCATTTTGATGGTAAAATGTTTAGATGATGATGATTGATGATAATAATGATATATAACTAAAAAATCCTTGTACCCTCAAAAGTAAACAATGCAATCAGGAGCATGTAGCCATTATTAGCTAACAGACATCCAGGCAAAGATCCACTGAAGAAATAACAAAGTTACCTGATCATGTGCATATTTAAGGTCTTCCATTTTTAGAGGACGTACGTCCTCACCACAGTGCAACAGGGGCAAAGGTTTGCCTTCTGATAGTGCCAAACTCCTCTCCTACAGATAAAAATGAATTATTAAGGAAGGCTAACAAAACATGAGCTAAAATAAGCCCCTTAAATAGAAGAAAGCACAAACAAACCCATTTAAATGATTGACCACATAATATACTCGAAATTCAACCAATGCAACATTAGCCAAACAAAATCACGGTGATAAATTCAAGACCTAGTGAGCGCGGGGGGGGGGGGGGGGGGGGGGGGGGTGGCGGGCACAGCAATGATTCATCCCTCCCTACCGTGTTCTCACATTATTTCTGTTAATCATTGGCTCATTGCGCTGTGTTAAATGGATAACAATATAGCAAGGGCCCTTACACGTTCCAACATTGTTCCCTTAACTCACGGTAGCATGTTAAGCATAATACTATGGCCAGCAAAACTGCATTAAAAGATAAAACCAAACCCTTAACATACCTAAGGAATGCACAAGGCATCAGTGTACCTAAACATTAGTGGCATAAAACAAAACAGAAGGCATGGAATCTTCAAAAACATAAGATATGAAAGGTTTGCATTTTGATTAGATACTCAAAACAGATGCACCTAAATCAAAATCACTGAACAACTTCTTCCAGTCAGACACATTTTCAGTCATGTCATAGGAAATGTAGTTGTAAGGATATCATCTACACCAGATTATTTGGAAACTTTTGGACTCTGATGAACCTTGAAAAGTCTCAGTTCTTTTAAAACATACAAGAATTGATGGGATCAGATAGCAATATTCATTGCAGACTATTCTTCTTGAGGCCATACCATTCCGTGAACCCTGATTTCTAGAGTGACAGACATGTTCTCTACCAAGCACGCTAATTATATTAAGTGAGCACAAACCCAATTAACCAAAATCCAGAATGCCAACAGCCCCATAGTTAAAAGTCCCTACCAAAGCGGTTTCATTTTACCTTCACAGTTTTCTGACAAAAAGCAGTACATATTATCGTCGAAAAAGCTGTAGTAGTAATCAATGAACCAATATTTCTGAAACAAAATTAACTGAATCACATCATATAACTATCGTAAAACAACACACAAATTGACACCATCTCTAAAAACTTCTACTGTATTTTCATCAACGTGCTGCCAAGGTACACCTTGTGTGAAAAATTGGGTGCTTTTTGAGTGTCTGTCAACTAAACTTAGGGAACTGCACATACATTATCAAGATTCGAATAAAGTGGCAAATTAAACATAGAAAGCAGGATCTAGGATAAAAACATGCCCTTAATTGTAGTGCACTTTACTAACTATTCTAACCCGAAAATGTCTGAAATGCCAGCAAGTACCAATCAACAAGAACAAGGTGCAACATAATGTTCTGTTAAAGGGTTAAGGGTTAGAGGAATTAAGTTCAAACCTTCTTTTCCTTCTCCAGAATTTCTCTAATTGGACAATGTGCAGCAGCAACACAAAGATTCTGAAATAGGAAACAAGTATCAATGCTAAATATCCTGAATACTCGAAGTTAGTTATTCTTTTCAGAAAGCAAAAGATTAAAACCAGCACACCTTAAGATCACTTCCTGAATATCCATCAGTCAAATTAGCTACTGCTTCTAAATCAACATCTGGTGCCAAGTCTTCTCTGCCTAGTATTACTCTGAGTATCTTTTCTCTATTTGGTGTGTCTGGCAAGTTCACCATTAATCTACAACAATGCTTTTACATCAGAACTCTGCCATACATGTGCTGCAAACTACAACCTGCCACTTGTGTATCATTCAAAAGAATCAGTTCGGTACCTTCGTGGAAGCCTCCTTATGACAGCCTCGTCAAGGTCAAAAGGCCTATTGGTAGCAGCAAGCACCAATACACGCTCTTTGGCCTTCGTTCGCAATCCATCCCAGTTCACCATAAATTCATTTTTCATCTTGCGCATAGCTTCATGTTCTCCTGGGTTTCTCGTCTGCCCAGCATACTGTCGACCTATAATCAGAAAAGCATATAACTGAAAGGGGCATAAAAAAATGTGGCAAACAAGCTACTTTAAAGAATGAATAGTATAAAATAATGAACCACAAGCTTTATGATAATGAAAAAAATTAATCAATTTCTATAATACATACTAGTCAAATCAAATACAAATGTTTCTTCCTTCATTTACTTGACAAAAAATGCATGAGATAAAAAAAAAATGCTATGATCCTTAAAACAAATAATAATAATAATAATAATAATAATAATAATAATAATAATAATAATAATAACAATAATATTGTCATTGTTATTATTATTATTATTATTATTATTATTAATTATTATTATGCATAACTATTATGTTCATTGTTTCAAGCTTAGGATTGTCCTTCACAACCAAAATTTAGATATTTGTAAATATTTTATTAAGCATATGTAATCCAAATCCAAACAGCCAGCTCGTCGTATCTGGGTTTTCGAGGATTTCCGTATTCATGTCAGAATTAACACTCATGTCATGTACCTGAATATTAGTAATTAAAGAGATAAATAAAAATGATATGAAGTCAAGAACTAACCTCATCGACAAAAACAACACTAGGAGCAATTTTACTAGCCAACGAGAAGACTGCTTTAACATACTTCTCCCCTTCACCAAACCACTGTCAAAATGGGAGTCATGCATTAGATTGGCAGGAACTTTGAAACAATAAGTAATTTCCCAAATTCTAATAGTATATTGCAAATAATACCTTGGACGTGATGCTCGACATGGATATATTGATAAAATTTGCACCGGCCTCTGTTGCAACAGCTTTAGCAAGCATTGTTTTCCCAGTACCAGGAGGACCAAATAGCAGTATCCCCTTGCAAGGCTGGAGACAGGAAGATAAGGTTACATAATCAACTTGGAATTATAATGCCTTCTATCTGCAGTAGTCATTGAAGAAAGATGTGACCTATCAGTTGAAATATCAAATACTGGACTAAAAGAGCTGGTTTCGTCTCGAGAAATTATACTTGTCATTTGGTGGCCAAAATCATAGCAGTTTCACATTACATTGGCTTTATACCCCTAAGCAACAGAACAAAGAAATACAAATACAAACTCAACTTAGTGCTTTGTGATCTTTTTGCTCAAAATAACAGATGAGGTGAAACAGGGTCCGGAACAACGAATGCCTCTGTGATAATTCAAGCTATCTGCAAGTTTATTTTAAGGTGGTTTCTACGAAGGATTGGACCATTGACATATAGAATAATTGATGTAGATACAAACATGGTTGGTTCTCATCCTTAAGACCACAAGGATAGTAGTAGCACAAGAGGACCGTGGCCTGCTTTTCTCCAAAACAAATGGTCAAAACATCAGCAAGAAGAACTCAGGGACTAATTTTTTTGTTCCAATGCCACCTTCTCTTTTTCCACCTTGAGAGAGAATGTATTGAAAAGTGTAATGTTTAAAGCCATTGTATATTGATGTTTTATTGTATTCAACAAACGTGCCTGATCCAGTAGTTATTTTCCTTCAATAATAATAATCTACTTGAATTTTACTAATTAACCTCTCTCTGAGTGTCACTGAAGTCTTGGTATAACATGCTGGAATGGTGAGTAAATCACAAATAATACTTAAATAAGAACTAGTGTACATACACAACAGAGAACAATATATAACCCTGAAAATCAAATATATGGGCATACAGTTGTACACTGGTAAGCTACCATAAAGTAGAGCTGCACCAAACTGGATGGCATTAGACCTGATAGAAGTGACACCTTGCCACAAGGATGAAGAGCTATCAGTACAGGAAAGTCCTAAAAAGCATGAAAGGAGACACCAACAGGCGGCATTGTAGTAATGATACAACTATCTTGGTCGTATGCCAGTAATGTTGGCAGATATCTCAATAATAAGGATAATCAAACTTAAGAATCTACAATCATGCAGAACTAGCCGGTACGAAACTGGCAATGATATGAGTTTTCTTATCATACAGAACTTAATATTGTCTTCTTCCTTCTTATTCTATTATTTCTAACCCAACAAGAATTGATCTTGGTCTCTGTTCTGTGGTAGATAAGAAAACAATACAAGGAAGCAAAACACCTTTGAACCCCACCCAACCCCAACCCCCACAAGAGATACATATAAAGAGAAGAGAAGATTATTAAAAAAAATGACTACCAGATAAAAAGTAGGTAAACAGATTATACAGCAAATGGACGCTGATGAGTAACTACGACGCGCAGACAACATCAAGGGGAACATTCACATCAGAGCTATTTGATGTGAGTGTAATTCATCTGAAACATATTGGTTACATGCATAGGGATGCCAATCACAAAGCTCAAGTCAGGTCCAAGCTGTTATACTGCTACATATACCTTGTTTACACTTAAAAATAGCAGACAATCAGGTGCCACGATAATGTCTGGTCCAGGATATTGGAAGAGCACGCTGGGTAAGCGGCCATGGAGGAAATTTCCTCCTATGGAGCATCTAAAAGACCAATCTACCCATTGCTTACTCACGATCCAACCTTATATTATCATCTTCATGGCCTAAGATGTATGTAGATGAAAATCATGAGTTTATACTATGGTTATCAACAACAACAAACAACTAAGCCATTTGTCCCAAGTATTTGGGGTAGGCTACATGAACCAAAAGAGAATTACGCCGGATCGGGCACATGGATCAGCTTTCACCACTCATTCCTATCGAGCAGTATGCCTTCATTAAGATATTTAGCCTCAATATCTTGTCGTATCATCTCTATCCATGTTTTTTTGGGTCTCCCTTCGCTCTTTTAACCTGCCCTAAGTTGATAAGCTCTATTCGCTGGACTGGCGCATCTGTAAATCTATGTCGCACATGATCAAATCATTGTAAGCGGTGTTCTCTCATTTTCTCTTCTATAGGGGCTACGGCTATATTAGTACGAATATTTTCATCTCTCACCTTATCTCTCCTCGTGTTACTACACATCCAACGAAGCATGCACATCTATGCTACACTCATCTTCTGGGCATGATATATCTTTATAGCCCAACATTCTGTGCCATATAACAAAGCTGGCCTAATAGCAGTTCGATAAAATACGTCCACATAAAACTCCTGTTGCGCTCCTCTATTTCAACTAGCTGGTTTGGATCCTATAGTTGACATCACTATTGATCTCCCCATCTTTTTGGATAATAAAACTAGAGTACTTAAAATGATTGCTCATCGTATCTCTTATATGGAGAGAGAGATTTGTGTCGTCCCCTAGTGTGGCCACACGGTAAGCCGATCGGTTTACTTCCCAATGGATGACAGTTCGAATCCCACTAGGTGCGACATTAGCCCCGCTGACAGGAATTAAAGAGCATGGGCCCTTGACCGGATGGCCCCTTGATCGGGGACAATGACTGAACGACATGTACGTCGTGGGCTCGGTCCACAAGCCTAGGGGACTAATCTGGATCGCGTATTAAGCATGTCAATGTGCAGTGTTCTAAGCAGTCTAGGATACCCCTATTAAAAAAAAAACAGACTAGTGTCATTCCAGAAGGATTCGATGTCGAATCATTCCTACTCAAATACAACTCTATGACATTCGAATGCAAAATCCACACAATTGAAGTTGATCTACATTATTTCAAGTAACTAAAAATAAAAAATCATGCATTTTGAATGTTTTTTGGCCATCTATCAAGTAGGCGCAAAATAGACCGCCGAAATAGTGAATTGGTTCATTTAACGGTGTAGAATATTTGAAATCTAAAAAAATGAGAGGGTTTTTAAAAGTTTAGATCATGATGAAATGGTCGGATCGAGAATTTGTATGTCTAAAGACATAAATCTAAGCAATATCCTATTTTTTGCCATCCATTTGCGCCTACTTGATGGATAGGTAAAAAATATTTAAAAATACATGATTTTTGATTTTTAATTACTTGAAATAATGTAGATCAACTTCAACAGAATTATCTTACATTTAAATGTCGTAGGGTTGTATTTGAGTGGGAAGGATTCGACCTCGAATTCTTTAGGAATGACACAAGTCTCTCCCCCCCCATATATATATATATATATATATATATAGATAGAGAGAGAGAGAGAGGGGGGGGGGGAGAGGCGTGCATATCTGGTAAAGACTATTCAACATATGGGTCTAAAGACCATGCAACCAGAATGGGAGATAGGAAGAAGGATGTGTTTAGAGTCCTGAGATGGCTAGAATTTTCAAGGTGACATTGATAATGAGAAGGATCGAGGTGCGAGAACGAATAAAAAAGGGGAAAGAGGTAGGAAAAGGGAATAATTTGTTGGCAGTGACGGTGTCCGAATGGGTGGAGAAAGAAAAGGGGAAGGAGGAGCTAAGAAAGAGGAGAAAATAGAAAGTTGATCCACAGAAGAGCAACTTTCATTTTCCCTCCACCAATGAATAGCAACAAAAAAGAATAAGAAAAAGGAATCAGAAGGGTTGGACTAAAGACGGTCTGTCAAAGAAGAGAAGTGGAAAAAAGACGTCTGAATGCAGGTAGGAGAAAGAAGGGTTGAGTTGAGTTGCCGGTTATTCGCCGTGGAGCATAGGATGCTTGGTCCAGCGGATTTTCATCCTGGAGAAGGGAGGGGTGTTGAGGGACTGTAATGGGAATAGTGGAGAGGAGGTGGAAGAAGGGGGTGCACTGCAACGCAACAATGAAATATAAACAAGAGGGAAGGGTAGGGATCATACTGGTCTGTAATGCACCAACACCAATAGGATGGCTGATGCAATCATCGTGATTTTGTCCTTAAGAGGGGACAGACTGTTTTGAGCAGTTATAATGAAAATAAGAAGGGGAAAAAGAATTTGTTGCCTTAAACCACATATCTAATCAACAAGCTATCTTCAGCCATCAATTTTGTGTTATTTGATCCATGGGCAAGAAAACTCAAATTCAGTTGATTTCTGTTTTAAAGCATTCTATACGATGAGATCAAACTTTCCTAGAGTACATTTTCCCATTGAAGTTCATATTTTAAAACCTGAATAGAAGGATTGTGCTCCAAATCACTTCAGAATTAGCTAGCTCACACACACACACACACACACACACACACACACACATGTGCCTATGCATGCATGTGTTGTCTATCTCAAGGTTTGAAAAATCTGTCGACCAAGATATTTCAGGTTGGATTTGACTTGATCCGGAAGGCACCCTTCTTATGAATTTGGCTAAACAATAGAGCCAAATAGTAGTTGTTTCAATCTTTTTTGCACCAAAATGAATTAAAACCAGACAGCAACGAAGAAGAAAAGAAGATACAGGGCATAAACACAGAGTGAAAGGAAGCCTACTTGACTTGATCTCTCCATGCCGCCACCTCTGCCAGTTACTTAAGCAGATCATAGCTTAGGGTTTAGGGATGAGAGGACATAGATATTGATCAAATGAGGTTTTTTACTTCACTAAGTCAGGCAATGGTCGTTATGATTAAAAACCAACCTCATTTGACCCCTCAGTTCTATGAACATCCATCTGTGAACGCCAGGCTTTTCTTTTGGCCTGACTGGTTGCCATCTAGATACAACCCAGGCATACCCGAAACCTATGTAGCACGGATACTCATATCATGGAGCCCTGTAGTGTCTGAAATGTGGCGGACACACGTGTCGTGTGTATTTTTAAGAATTTATCACGTATCTACGTGTCGTGTCCATTTCAATGCTGTCGTGTCCGTGCAACATAGCCCGAAACTAGTCTGTAACCAAGCATGTCCATGTCAAACACATATCGGACATGAGCATGCATCCCTACTTCCTAGGAAGTATATGTGCACGCCCTAGGGCAAATGAACATAATTTACATACCCAGTTGGAGGGTTTTCTACATTTCCACAAAACTTACTGCAAGTTTTGTTTGCCTTAGATAAAAATCATATGCTTTTATAGCACAAGCTTTTTCTTCAACCCAACTGTATTTTCATTGGACTTCATAAATTGATGTATTTGACACATTATAATCTATTTGATACAGTATAGTCCTATATTGCATTAATTTACTATTAAAAGAAAAGAGAAACTACATAATCTGAGGGCCAGTATACCTCATGCATAACCCTAGGAAGTCAATGCAAGATAGCGGTTGAAAGTATCGTCTTAAACTATTTCTCAGAACAATTTTACTTCCAAGTTTCACAAAGAAACAAATAGAAAATTGCCAATCTAACTACCTGTAAGAACCCACAAATCCATTCACTTAAGCTTGCACACAAATAAGCAAAAGAAAAGTCAGTGTCTTATAGGAGTTGTCTTCTACTCGATATGGTATTACTCTATTAGAGGGTCTGTCAAGCATTTACCCTTTGATCCAGTTCTACTTTGATGAACATTTGATTATCTTTGTCAATATAAACAGATAAGTTGAAATAGCTTTAACTGGGAAGATTATGAAGCAAGTTTACACAAACAAAGAGCATACACATACAATTTCTTAAGGTGGAAAAACCCAATACCTTTGTCAATTGTCCCTTACAAAACAATTCTGGCCTTTGTAATGGTAGCATCACCAACTCCTTCAGTGTGTCCTTCACATTTTCTAAGGCTCCAATGTCTTCAAAAGTAACACCAATATCGCTAGGTGGAATAACATCAGCGAGTAGCCTCTTCTCAAATTCATTATCAGTAACAACATCCTGAAAAAACCTCAGTGTTCAACACTATAAACTCCAAAAACTATTGAAGCAAGTAAAGCTTTAGAGAGAAGGTAAATGTCCAAATATTACCTTGAGTGATTTCTTTGAACAATTAGAGTCTGTTTGGATGCTTTGTAGCATACTGATCCCATGGTTAATGCTGCAAGAAAATTTTCAAGGAAAAGAAAAATGTGAATACGCCACAAGCAGTAATAGATCTTACATTTCAAGTTCTTTTAGGATCAAACGTGAAAAAGAAACATAAAGAGTACTCTTTAACCTGTTGCTGGAAAGAACTATCTTAGCCTCCTTCTTAAATGATTCAGTTATATTGTGCTTAAGGTGATGAGTAAGAGCAAACCCAACTATCATATCCACACCTGTACATAAACCAGCCATTGACGGTGACCCATATAAGAGGAAAAATTAAATGAAGTTCTACCAAGAATTTGCTTACTCTCATTTGTAAGTGCTTGATCCTTTATGCATATTGTTTCAAGATCAGTGCACTCCAGCCCACTGTGCGTTAGAAACTGGAAAATCATGGGGAAATAGAGGAATTTAAAACAGTGAGAAATGAAGTTGGCTGTTCAGAATGAATCTGCAAGAAACCCATCAAATAAACAATCAACTAAGACAACTCTATTAACTTTCCAAGCCATAAGAGCAGCACAACATGTTAATTAAGATTTACAGTGAGTATATGGTAACTAATGTGCTGTTTCTCACTATCTTTTAATTCAGCATGTAAACTAATCTTACATAAGCAGGACAACATCTCAATTCAAACCCTAAGACACATGAGAGTTTGCTCCTAAAACAAAATTTACTCAGAGACTTCACAGCAGAGAAAATTATGGGTGCTGAAAACTCCACTCCAGAATGGTCTTATCTTCAACTAACCATCTCAATTTATAATAGCAGGAAGATATAAAAATTTATGAATTTCACGTTGGTTGTTGAAGACGTGGCCAATACTTTAGAAGGCTAAAGCAGATCAAGGAGAAAGGGTGTAATATCTCTATTTTATAATACCAGATTTAATACTAAATAATAGTATTTTAATATGTGTGTATATATAATTTGTATTAATTATCATTTATTATCTGATGTGAGTTAATATTATTAATTGTTAGTAGTCATGTGCGATATAGACTTACAGATACGTCAGTCCGACGAGTAGAGCGTATCAAATTAGGGCAAATTAAAAGAGCGCAAGAGAGACCGAAAAAAACATGAATGGGGGTGATACGACAAGATATAAAGGCTAAAGGTCTTAATGAAGGCATATTGCTCGATAGGAATGAGTGGAAGTTGATCCATGTGCCCAATCCGGCGTAATTCTCTTTTGGTTCATGTAGCTTACCCCAAATACTTGGGACAAATGGCTTAGTTGTTGTTGTAGTAGTCATTCCTATTATCATTATTAATTATTATTACTACTAATTATATTATTTTGTAGGTGTATTGAGAGAACCCACATATTTTGCTTTTCTTTCTTTCACTTCTTTTCTCTTCATCCTATGACCCAAAGCCCAATATTTCTTAATCTTCTTCTCTTCTCATTTCTTGTAGCCCAAGCCCACAATCCCATTTTTCTTCTCATTTCCTTCTTTAAGTTGAGAGCCCAAGCCCAACTCCTCCCCATATATTAACTTCATCTCCTTCTCTCTCTCCACTCCATGTGAACCCTAGCCGCAACCCTTCTGCATCTCCTCTCCCTCTCTCATCTCCTCCTCTCCCTCACCATGAACCCTCTCTCTCTCTCTCTCTCTCCTCGCCGAGGAGCACTGCCTCGTCGACGACCTCGCGTTCGAGCCTCGTCCATCATTGCCGCCGAGCACCATCTCCGCCCACGCACTGCCACACCTCCTCGCACTGCCGTTGTTGCACCACTTGCACGCCGCCACCTCCGAACCTGAACCCTACCCCCCTCTATGTCCCCTCTTCCGCTGCCAAATGCCCCAACGCCCTGCTCTCTCGACACCATTGTGTGCCCATCAACCGAACCCAATTGAGCCCAGCAGCCAGGAGCGTTGCCACCAGCCATCGCTGCCACCACCATCTCCTCTCCTCTTCCCTCACTATATCCGCCACCAACCACACCAACTTCCCTCGTCCTCGTCACCAACCGCCACCTGCACAACCTCCTGCTGCCCTTACTTCTCGCCACACCACCCATACGCGCGACCTTTCCCTCTCTTTTTCGTTCTCATACAGCCGCCCCCGCTCCCCCTCCCTCTGTACCCCATTTAATTTGGTGCTTTGAGTCAGAGGCTCGGGCTATCCGATGGGGCCGACAAGCACGGCGACGCTCGGTAGAGCAATCGAGCAGAGGTTCTTGATCAGGCCGGCGCGATTGCAAACTTGTTTCAGAATTGTGATGTGAGCTACCTGAAATTGAATCAAGAGGCGAGAAATTGTCCGGAGAGCTCTAAAGAGTGTTCGAGGCTCAATAGTGAAGTTTTGAAGTACGACCCGCTATTCGAGTGCTCTGGTCCAGGCAAAATATTTCCCTTAGTTAGCAATTGCCTGAAACGGGGGGAGACTTGATCAGGACGTTGATATGTTGGCTCTGACCTAATGGTCAGTGTAGGAAATTGCAAAGGTTGCTTCTATGTTTCTTCAATAATATAAGATGAAGATGAGGATTATGATGTGGATCCGACCAGTTTCTAAACCAGTACCTGACTCGATAGCTCAGACCTGGATTCGCGACAACTCTGTGAGTGTTTTTCTCTTTAAATAAATTTTGATTTATTGATTTTTATTTTGTTATTTTGCTCAAGAGATTGTCTTTATTTTCCTTGAATTATGTTTTAATGTGATAAGTTAGCATATTTTGTAATTTATTAAATGGTTAATTATTTACATTGTTAATTAAATATCCTAACATATACTAAATATTAAATTTCCATGATCCGAATTGTTTTACAAATTGATAACTATCACTGTCCTGAATTATTCTCTCTTGAAACTGCATAAAATTTATAAGTATTTTATTAAATAATTATTGAGTCTGAAAATTGAATTTAACTAATATGTATAATCACTATATGATAATGACCAAGGTTGTGTCATCGAAATCTACTGAAATGTTAGTGTTTTAAACTCTAAATATATATATGCGAGTGTTTTTATCTATTTAAATTAATTATGATTTACTGAATTAAATTTTTGTTATCTATTTAATGGTTATTTATTTAAACTGCGTGAGTGTTCTTTTCTCTTTTAAATAAATTACGTTCAATGGTCCATAATCTATTTCTTTGTAAGTTATTTGTCTAACGTTCCTTGTTTTAAATATCGGCCGAGTCGGCGATATCGTTCGATATCTCCTTTTTTGCCTGCTGCCGATACGATATGAGAAAATCATTCATCATATCGTTTGCAGCAAAAAAACGACCGATATTTGAAATATCGGATGATAAGTCGCCCGATATCGGCAGATAAATCGCCTGATATATCACACGATATGGAATGATTATTTATTTTACGTCTGTGTAGGAATATACATTATTTTTTACTGTCTTTACTTGCATATTATATCATTTTTATTAGGTAGATGATATCTATGACACTAAACCAACTTTTAATTATCAATATTTCATTATATATAGCGTCTGATATGAACGCCCGATATGCGCGCGTACCCCCGATATCTCCCCCAATATCCGATATCCGATATGAAAAAAACCCATCCGATATGATCCTGATATCTGATATTTAGAACCTTGCTAACGTTAATTATTAAATTGTCTATTTAATTTTCTATCATCAGAGAATTGTAAATTGTCTCGATTTAAATTTTGATATAACATGTTTAATATTCTATTCTGAATTATCTGGTTTGATCATATACATCTTAATATCTTATTACATATATAACGAGTAAATAATTATTAATTTTGAAAACTTTATGTTGAGTTATTAGTTGATTGTTATTGAGAAAAATGTTTAACAAAACTAGTGGACAAAAATTCTAGAAAAGATAGATTATAAATCTTGAATATTCTGATGATTTTATTTGGAAAATTTAATCAAGTTTACATAACCCTTACTTGATAATTATTTAGGTGAGTGTTTTGCCCTTTTTTTAACAAATTATATCTCTTGTTTAATTATTGTTCATGCACATTAATTATTATTTATGTTCAAATATATTAAATACAAACTGAATAGCTCTGTGAGTGTTTTCAATCATTTAAATAAATTATGTTTAATGGTAATTAACAAATTATTTTACTTCATTTGATTTGTTAAATCTTTTGATACTTGGATCAGTGGACTCAATCGGAGTAGAATTTAACATAGGGTTAGAGATTAAATTAGTTTGAATAGTGAATTTTCCACATATGCAATAGATTATTAGTAATGAATTATTATACTGTAGGAGAGTTTAAATACATTGGAGATAATGGATTACACTTACACTTGATGTTTAAATGTATATGATCTCTGTATTTTGATTTGGATCTAGTTATGATGAATCTTAGACTGAAAATTGAATTGGTCTTGAAGTCTGATTAGTTCGTGATTGTAGAAAATGTGTAGGTTCCAAGTGAATTATTTTATGATACATGATTTTTCCTTATTTTGTAACAAGTCAGACGGGAATTTAATTGGATATTAAAGATTAATTAAAATAGATGTTGCTTCATTAAAAGATTAGATCTTTTTATATTTGGATCTATCAGTGGATGGAGTGGGATTTGACTTGGGGTTAGATAATAGGTGTTGATTGGATTAGCCGGAACTAGTGGATTGTACATATATACAATAGATTGTTGCTCTGAGTTGGATATGTGGTTGAATTTGATTGAAGTAGAGGTTGACTGAAGATCTTGATCGAATTGGACAATGGAGATTTTATCAGAGGTTGCTCATGAATATTTCATTTCAATATGTTAGGACTTGAATATACTGATGAACTTAGAGAATTAGAGTGGATCGATAGAAATGAGAGAACTTGAAATACTGAACTACTTTAATTCACCAAGCTTGAGGAATTATACTTTGATGTCGTTGGTAAGCGTATTGAGATCAACTGTTAAGAGGCGTGTTATTGTTGTATCCTTATACATATGGATAGGATCTTGATTAGTTCTAAATGAGACCGCATATTAACGAATCAGTACATGCCATGTTAATAGTTTAATTCATGTTATTGCAATCACTAAAAAATATTGTTAAACTGTAACACCGTCGTCTTGTTTATATTGTTACATTGATACCATGTTTACATTGTTGACACTGTTATCGTTACTTTATCGTATTATCCCAATAATCTAGGTAACATGGACATTGATTAATTTTAGTAATCTAAGTAACAATGACATTAAACAACTTACACCAAAATGGAGAAATTGAAAGGTGAGATGTTTGTATTTTGGGTGGATCTAAAATATAGGTTGGCAGCCGAAAGACGATTCCACTGCAGGGTTCCGGGAGATGATTGACATCATGTATTGCTCATATTGTTATTATTATTGAGTACCTGACGGTACGACCTGGTTTAACATCAGAAGATTGGGTTGTGGTCCCAGATATGTGCGGAACCCACTTAAAACACAGACAATGTCTCCACCAATCAGTTTCAAATAACATAGGACCCCAATTGACATGTATAGTAGGCGTAGTATGAGATGTGTTTACTGCATGTGGCAATTGGAGTTCCCTAACATAATAATAACAAAAATGAACCTTACACATTGCACCGTAGATTGATGTTTGTTCGCTTGTATATATAGGCACTGATAAACACTTGACCCATGATTCTAACACAGATTGACTTCTTCACTGTTTATTCATGTATAATATGTTATTGTACTGATAATACGCTATTAATATAATTAAAATATATTGTTTATTATTATATTATATTATATTACACTGCTTTTTTCATTTTACACACTCGTTGGGAGTTTTCTGACTCATGGATTTGCACATCCAAGTTTATGGATATTTCATTTTGTTGATCAGGTATCTGAGAGAGAGATCGTATATACTGCGAGGAGCCGGTGCTTCTCTCTGCGTGACTACCCGGTTTGGGTACTATTCTTGCCTCTTTTAATTTTCGTTGATTTGCATGGTTCTCTATAGACTGGACTGAGCATTCGTTCTATTTGATTTACTCATAGAATAATGTCATCTTGTGTGGGAAATTTGTACGTGATATTGCAGTGATATCATGTCATTTTAATTGATTTATATAGTTTGCTCAAGTTACATTAGGCTTAACGTGTATACGTGGAGTATTCTTCTCGCGTATTTGCATCGCCGACTCTCGTCACGTGCCGTTTTCATATATTTGGGAAGCGGGACGTGACAAAAGGGTATGGGAAGTTTATGTAGTGTGAAGGGTAAAGAAGCATATCAAGCAGTTATGTAGCTTATATTGGAAGGCGAAGCACAATAAACACGCCTATACAGAGAAAATGTGTACAAGGCAGGGGCACAAACAGGAAAAGAACAAATAGGGATATGAAATCCTTCCATGAATAAGAAGATAGCATGAATTTGCAAGAACAGCGTCAATGGAGGATGTATTTAGTATCGCTCACTTAGAATTAATACTCATAGAGTCAGGTTTTATACAATGCATCCATAGCATGACATTAGATCTATAGTTATCTGAAACATATAACATACATGCTGTCCAAAGTTTTTGTTGTTGAATAACGGTAAAACAACATGCATACTGTCCAACACAGTATATATCATTAAAGTACAACAACAATAAAAGCCCATATCAATTAAATTAACCACTGTCTCTTCTTAGTTGGTGTAGCTTGCTACATGGGTTATGAATGGGAACTTAGTTTCCGTCTGGGTATGCAGTGGCATAGCCAGAACTATGAACTGTGGTGGGGCAGGGGGGCACAAAGTAACAATTTCTCCCGTACTTAAAATTTGATTTGGTTTCAGTTTTCTTGTGAGAAATTTGCAGATGGTTCTTTCAAATTTTAATTAACCTATAACACTGAACATATATTTTGAAGCATATATTCCATAAGGCATAAGTATAAGAGAGAGAATTTTATTTGATTTTCTAGGCACAATATGAAGATGACAGATTCCTGTTGAAGTTAATGTAGGATGCATTCTGAAGCATGTATCTTCTCACTTAATTTCAATTTAAAGCTGAGCTCCTATCCAAAACTTGAAAGAACACAATGCCGAACAAATTAACATATAAACATCTTTAGTGATGCAGAATACTAATATAATCCTCATGTAGTACAAAAAATATGCACAGATCTATATGACAACTCAAAAGCATAGGAGATGGGGACAAAACCAGGAATAATTTTTGGGTGTGACGGTATGAAAAATATTAGATAGAGTTATATATTCATTTATAAATTGAAGATAAAATTTCATTACTAAGTTGAAGTTTGTTAAACTAAGAGTATTTGACGGGGTAAACTTACTAATACCTGAGAGGAGTTTATAACCAATTAAGGTGTGCATACCCCATAGTTCCATGCATATATTAATAATACATAGATGGAAAGATTTTGCACATCATTTTTTAGCCAATCTATTCTTTGCTTAACAAATTTCCATGTGAAAAATAAATGGCAGAGACTATGTTAAGACTATTTATAAGAGGTTTAATTAAGTCAATAGACACATTTTATGGAAATATGACTTTTAACCCATAATTTTTGCAAAATTGTAGGGTGGCGCCGCGGCCTTACTTGAGCATTTATGGGAGGTTTAATTAAGTCAATAAACAAATTTTTTGTTTTACAAAAGGCAAATGGCTGGCATTAATAGAGGGGGCACAATTAGTGAGTCTGTTATGTTTTCTTGGCAGGGGCGTGGGGTCACGTGAGCCCCTGACTCCGCCATTGTGGGTATACATCCTTGGATTGTTGTTGCACATTCAGCCCCTATTGCCGCATTTACTGTTGTTTCTTTGAACATCCTTCTTACTTGGGCCCCTGCAAGTTGCTATCTCAGACCTCATTGCCCTATTAAGTGCTATCCTATCACTTCTCCTAATTGGCGCACTTATTGGCCTTCGTTACACTCACAAAAACTATCTCAAAACAATTCTGCCTAATTTTATCCTCAATAGGAGCAACCATGATCCCTAGCTTACTGCATCTCACTTGTTTCTTATCTCTTAAGAGTGTTGCCACTAATCCATATCAGCTTCTTGTCTCTGCTACATTCATTTTTGGACATGATTCTTAACTTCTTGCATTTATCATGTGATGTGAGAGGCACAAAGAACGGTGACAGCTTGAATGAACTGAGGCACTTGTATATTCATGAGGAAACAAGATCCAAACGCCATGATTTTTAACACACCTATATTTTAGACAACAAAGATCATTATGGTGGTGAAATGGAGTTTTAAGTGCACTATAAGAGGAAATTTCCTCCTATGGCCACTGATCTCCCGTTATCTCACACACACACACACACACACACACACACACACACGTGTGTGTGTGTAGAGAGAGAGACGTGGATCTTTTGGGAAGGATCAAATGTTGGTGTGTGAGGGTTTTTTTAGATCATGATCAAATGGTCGATAGAGAATTTGTATGTATAAAGTCATAGATCTAAGTAATATGATACTTTCGACCGTTCATTTTGTGCCTATTTGATACATGGACAAGAAAACTATAAAACACTTGATTTTTTGTTATTAGTTACTTTAAATAGTGTAAATAATTTCAACAGAGTCGACCTTGTATTTAAATGTCGTAGCATTGAATTTGAGTGGGAAGGATTCCTCAAATCCTTCCTGAAGTAGCCATGTGTATGTGTGTGGTGTGTGTGTGTGTGTGTGTGTGTGGGGTGAGGCTTTAATACTCCTAAAACATAACTAAGTTATGCCTACCAACAAAATACATGTCGTGCAATGAAATTGGCTGATCCATTCTGTTAATCTTAATCTACATATTTTGAAAGTTTTATACACAAAAATGCATTCATTTTGAAGTTCATTTTCTTATGTTTTAAGTGGTGACAAAATAAGCAATTTTCTAACGATTAGAAATCATTCATATTACAACTACTTAATGCATAAGAAATTGTCTTTAAGTAGTATGAATTTCTGTTTAAGACCTTTTAGAACATGTAGATAGCTTATTATGCCCTAAGAGTATTAAAGCCTCTCCGATACACACATATATACAGATTAGTGTCATTCCAGAAAGATTCGAGGCTGAATTCTTCCCACTCAAATACAACTTTACGACATCCGAATGCAAGATCCATTCCGTTGAAATTGATCTACATTCTTTCAAGTTACTAAAAATCAAAAATCATGTATTTTGAATACTTTTTGCCCATCCATCAAGTAGGCGCAAAATGGACGGTCAAAAATAACATATTACTTAGATCTACATCTTTAGACATACAAATTCACGATCTGACTATTTCATCATGATCTAACACTTTAAAAAGCTCACATACCAATTTTTATTAGATTTCAAATATTCTACACTGTTAAACTAACCAACTCACTATTTCGGTCGTCCATTTTGCGCCTACTTGATGGATGGCAAAAAGTATTCAAAATATATGATTTTTTATTTTTAATTACTTGAAATAATATAGATCAACTTTAACGGAGTGGATCTTGCATTCAAATGTCGTAGGGTTGCATTTGACGGGAAGGATTCGGCCTCGAATCCTTTCGGAATGACACAAGGCTCTCTCTCTCTCTATTATATATATATATATATATATATATATATATATATATATATATATATATATATATATATATATTATATATATATATGTTATGACTTACAACTGTCTTAGACAATCACCCAATACAATTCATTACACTAAATGATGACAAGAATAGAAATTATACAAGAAATCAACCGATAAGCTATTCTATGAACTTAAAACTCGCTTTTTATATCATTTTAAAAGAAAATAGCACGTAGCGACCAGCAAACTCACGGTAAAAATAAATAAATAAATCACACGATATTAATGATATGGATTATATTTTTAAAGAGTAAACTAAATTTACTAATCACAAAAAAATAAACAGGATAATAGGACAGAATACAATGAGAGAGAAAAGAGGTGCCAAGAAAAAATAGAGAAAAATGCATAACACAACATAGTTTGTAAGGAAAGATGAAAGGCAAAAGAGAAGGAAAAGAATAGGAAAAAAAATAACCGAACAAGGATTCTATAATGACCAAAATGAGTTTGGTGAAGGTCAAGAGGTAACCGGAGATTAAGGATGATAATTGTTCATGGTTGGCCCTAGCGCCCCCCACCCCCCCCCCTCCCCCCACCTCCCAACCCAACCAGTCCATAAAAAAGCTCGGCCCTAATTAGGCAAGGATTCGGGCATTAGTCTTAGGTCTTGAGGTAAGTTCAAGTCTTACTTTGGGCATGTCCCCGAACATGGCCCCCTTTGAAAGCCCTCTTCAAGCCTATCTTTTCAAGTCCACTTGAGCCTAGCCCCTAAGATACCTGCCCTAATAAAGGACCTCCTATCCAAAACACCCTAGAAACTCTAAGCCCATCCATGCACCTGGCTCCTTTGAAAGCCCTCTTCAAGCTCTACCTTTTCAAACCCACTTGAGCCCTAAACCCATGACACCTGCTCAAAAAAAGGCTTTACTATCCAAAGTTCCCTAGAAAGCTCTCTGTCTTTCATAAAGTTGAGCCCTCCTTTCCTGGTCAAGCGACTCCTAGCCACCTTGATGATCTTAAATATTTTGATGCTTTTTGCCACTCAATTTGAGAGTTGTGGTTTTCAGTATATAATTTAATTTTGGCTGATTACTCTTAGTTCTACTCAGTTTGGAAATTGATATGATTTTGTTAATGGATAATAAGGCGGAGCCTAAGCTTGTGACGTATAAGGTTGGGGCTTGGTTGTTTAAGGCCTAGCTTCGCACCCAAACTTTAATTTACCAGCACAGGGTTTACTCAAGGCCCGACCCGCCTGGCCTATTCTTATCAACGTCACGGGTGTTCACATCAATTGAGAGAAAAAGGAAAAGGGAAGGAAGAAGAGTGAAAATAAAAGAAACACCGAAACCATTTCTTTCCACATTTTGTTTGTTTCTATATAAGCCTCAATTTCCATCATAACCCGACAAGAATCTCAGTATTAGAGCAGAATTAGATTAGCTCTTTTAGGTACCAGTATCAGAAATTTTGATAGTTTTGGATTAGAACAATCAGATTTCAACATATTTATGTTTTAAAGCATAATTTAAATATCTCAAAATAGAAAAATTAAGTTTGGTTCTTTTTCCATAATAAACGGACTTTGGGTTGTATTTTGAGATCCAATATATTTAATAAGAGATATAGTATTAACTTCAAAAAATATATCGTATTCTGAGGCCTATTTTTGCTGATGATTCGTGAACTACTTGTAATCGATTTCATGATATAAACAAACAATCACATTTGGTAACTATTTTCTTGGATCATGGTGGATCATTTTATTGATAATTGAAAATTTTCAAAGAGGCATGAAACAACATAGCATGTTACCACATACAATAATAAATTCCTTATGGCCTTTAATTTCTTAAAATTTTAATGCTAATTTCTAGTTTTTATAGGTAACAATTTTGTAAAATATTTGTGATTGTTGTGTTATTTCTTTTTAATTTGAACATGCGAATGTGAAAACTTAATTTGTTAAGCAAAGAAATTTTACTGTTGCAATTACTATATGGCTTCATATTTTTTGAGGAGCTGGCTCACTTATAAAGGGTGTGGTTAGTTATGAGGAGAGTCCCAGGTTCGAGTCTAGGCAACAGCCTTTTCTTAAAAAGAGGTTATAATAAAAACATAAAGTTTTTCAAACGCAAAGCTTCATTTTCTTTATGTAATCTTTAAGATATTAATAACCAATGGGTTGAAGTCTGAGCTAAACATGACCCGAACTCTGAGCTCTCAAATAAAGTCTACTGATAATAAAAAGAAAGGAACATGAACAAGTCAAAAATGACACCCTTTTTGTTGTGCAGACAAGATAAGCATTGAGCGGGAAAGAAACATCTGTGTATAAAATTCAAATTGGGATATAAATTTCCCCTGTTACAATCCAAGTATGAGCAACTTACAGAGCGGATACTTAAAACATTAGACTTGGCTTTAAGAGTTTCAACATCACAGTCTAATTGTTGTTTCCATTCTAACAGCTGGCTTTCGTCCTGCCACAGTTTCAAGTTATTCAGGAAAACACATTCTACAAGGATAAATGGTATAACCTTAGTTGCTTTGTACATCAGTGCAGTAAACCTGTGGAAGCTGGATGGAAATTTTATTTGGAAACAGCCTAGTTAGTTGCTTCATTGTCTTGGAACTTCTTTGCTTCTCTCGTGCAGCCTTCCAAAACTATCCTGCATATTCCAGAGATACTTAGACATTAAAATCTAACAATTGAAAACTAAAATACCGAACAAATTCTGGCTATTAAAAGTCCTGCAGATAAAATATAAATCACAAAGCATGAGCTATGGCCTAAAACTGAATTATGATTTACAATCATTAGTCAAGATACAAGAAGGTGAATGGAGGTCATGGACATGGATTCAGTAAAGAATTAAATGGAAGACATGGATTTGCATTTCGCTATGTCAGAACACCTTATAATATCAGATGAGAAACTGCAAATATCATTCTGAAACCAAGATTTAGTGCCACATGTTAACTTTGAGAGAGAGTACTTGAATTGATACCAAGAAAAAATAAATGTGTTTGAAAAAGCAATTTGGTCATGTAAGCCTATAATGGAAGCTAGTTACCTTCTCAGATGATTAATAGAAAGATGTAGAGGGAAGCAATCTACCTGCAGTTTTCATCAGTTTAGAAAAATCTTGTAATATGATGCCTCGGAAATAATGTTACAAAAGAAACAATTGTCTAGAAGTTATGCTGATGCAATAAAGATACGTATGGTTGGAATAGTCAACAGTGTGACAACAATTGGAGAGAAGACAGATCTACTCTCTATCACCATAGGCTTACTTCAAGGATATGCATTAAGCTCTTATCTCTGGCATTGGAGATGGATGAACTTACCAGACATATAGAGGATGAGGGTGCATGTTGTTTGCTAATGATATTATACCAACTGAGAATAGAAAGAACAATTTCTAAATTAGAAAAGTGAGGAGATGCTTTAGAACCTAAAGAATCTAATGGCAAAAAAAAAAAAGAAAGAAAAAAACTTAACAAAACTATGATAAGAAATGAGGGCATCCCACACCATAGGCCAATAAACACCAAGGTGTGGCATTTTCACCACTTAGACACTCATTTAGCACCGTGGTAAGATTGAAGGGTTGTCACACTTTGTCACCAAGTTAAATAATACCAAACTATTTTCTTCTCCAAGAATACCATGGAATGGCATTTTCACTCCTTCATCACCTTTGCTGTGTTTGATAGATCTAGCTAGCAATCAAGGTCGTCAAATACCTAGGAGTCCTTGGCCATTAACCTCGTAGCCTAGGTAGATTGGCTAAGCGATCATACAGTCATTTAACATTTTAAACCATTATGACTAATACTGAAATAGACACCACGAAACTTTCATCATAACATAAGGATAATAACAACAGAAATCAGCAAACATGAAGAGACACAAAAAGAAAAAAAAGAGGGAGAGGAGGAGGAAGGGGTGTGATGAAAGATCACGATGGGCAAGAGGAAGAAGCGTGAAAGGAGAGGAGAAAGAAGAAGACACAATAGAAAGAGAGGAAGAAGTGTGAGGAAGGAACAAGAGTAAGAGGATGGTAAGAGCCACGTGATGGGAATTGAATAAAACTTACCATGTAATGCGAGAGCCGTCTCTGTCTTTCTTTCAAGCCAGAAGTGTCGATTAAATTGAAAAGTAAAGGAGTAAGAGATTTAAATTACTTGAGTTATTAAAAACATTGAAATTTTACACCCCATTTGACAAGTAATTAAATACATGTTACATATCAAACAACATGGTATACATAGTGCATATTATTAAAAAAATGCTATCATTTTTCTACAGACCTCTAATGAAAACAGAGAGCTGTGTTTTTACTAAATTAGGTCACAAGTGATTCACTAGTTGTTGGGGTCAAGGCGTTTAGCTTACCCACGAATCTAGTCAAGCCATCTAAGCGACTAGTTTGTAACTTGTGACAACCTCTGGAACAAAATGACTTCAATATGACTATTGTGCTTATTCCCACATGTTTTTGAATATCAACACATACCGCTCGACACGTAACGGACACTGAGTACTGTTTCTTTTTAATAATTAAGAAAGTGTGTAACAGAGTCATGCTGACTTTTAAGAATTCTAAAAGTTGTATGTTTTACAGTGAAAACCATGTGATTTAAATAAACATAAAAATGACCCTATGGTGTAGTTTATTAGATGCTATTCTATGACAACCTAAACCCTATAGAAACATGTGAAGGGCATCATCAACTTGTATTAGGTCGGTATAAATTTTCAATATATTTTTTTGGTTTAAAGTAAGAATCAATAGATTTTGATCTTTTAAGTTACTTTTGATTTATAGAAAGCATGATCTATCTACTCAGTACTAATCATATTTTTTTATTGAGCCAATACAAGTGTTTATGTCTATGTTGGCATTGTCCATGTATCCTACATTTTAAGGAGCTGCTTAATCACAGTGTCTATGGCCTGTTGTATCCATGTCCCATGTCACCGGCCATGCTTCCTAGATGACAACCTTGGTAACAATGCATTATTTGTATATCTATTAAGGTTATTCCTCATTCTAGCGAGAGAAAAAGGAAAGTTGAAGTAGGCAAAAAAATAACCAATTAAAGAAGAGTAAAATATGAAAGCAAAGGTTGAATCCAATTAGGACTCTAACATGGTGCTATATTAGGATCTCTTCAACATAAAATTAATGACCATGATTTAATGACATTATCTAGGATTAAGTAACGTTATGAGAGGTAAAAGTGCCTCGTAACCAATGAAGCTCTGGGAAAAAAGGCTCAGGATGAAAACTCCCTTGCTAGAAAGGAGAGAGCTATGTTGCACGAACATGGCCCACTAACAAAAACAGGGCATGCAAACATGTGTCAGACATGAGTCCAACACGAGAAGGCTCCCTAATAAGAGTGGTTTGTGCTGCGTGGAAAGAAGGATTGAGTATAGAGAGCCCATAAAGACCTCCTTGTAGATCAAGACAAAGTGCTCGACATTAATGGGTAAGAAATTCTCATCAAAGAAAGAGTTCTCTTAATCAATGTATGGCTTCATAAAATAGTGAGGTGACTCTTCAATATTATTTTTTATTGGAAAAAGAAGTTGGGTGTTTTGATTGCTCCTCTTGTATAGATTATAGTCTCCTCTCATACTTTCCACATGGATGAAGCTGGCCAAACCACACAAAAGCACATATATCATTTATTCCCCTTGTATTTCTTCTTCAATGTTTGCTATAATCTGGTGTGTGCTCAATCTTTGATGAAAGGCCTTGGGTTTTCATTTCGCTTAGATCCAAAGCCTCGGCCACACTTGCAACGTTACCAAAATGATGTAAAACAAGAAACCTTGTAAATCTTTGCATATTCACAAACTGAAATGATGAAATATCATCGTTAACTTATCCAGA
>JAVJIF010028490.1:0-21316 GCA_038442645.1 Agave tequilana | reverse complement strand
ACAAATTGGCAAGTTTTCCATTTATTGAGAGTGGACTTGAATTTGAATGTGACCCCGTCCCTAACCTTATGACTCAGTTCCCATCTTCAAATCTATGTTGACTCTGGTATCCTTACCCAATTTGGACCAATTTTCTGAGCCAACATTTAATTGCGTACCCATAGATCTAAAAATTGAATCACTAATTTTGTATAGTCACATTCTATTGATGGAAAAAGAATGTGAATTTTTTAATTCTTGAATTTAGACTCAATTCTTAAGCCAAAACTGACTCTCGAACCAAAGTAGATTTTCTCGAGTTAGTATTGGTTCCCGAACCTATCATTCTTGAGCCCAAGTCAGCCATTTCACCAAGTCACATTCTTTTGTTAGATATAGGTATAGACTATGATGACTCTGTGATGATTTTTCAAGACTGGTTATGTAAAGGGAATAAGTTTCATGATAGAATCTTTCATGATCCTATTCATATTGGGATTATAATTATGTAAATAGAAAAAAGTCAATAAAGGTGGGTTCTGTGAACCGTCACATTATTTTAATTCGGTAGCAACACTTGGCCCAATCCGATCAGCACCGGAACCACCACCTTGAGGCAACATTATCCTTCTCTTTCTTCTTTTCATGCATTTAAGCATTCATTCATACATTGAGGACAATGTATGAGATAGGTGTGGGGGCGGGTTCTAACATAACATAGGTTTTCTTTTTATTTATAAAAATATTTTCTTTACTTTTAAAAACTTTTTGAAAAAAAAATAATATTTTGACCTATTTCTTGTAAGAAATTAAGTTAATTTTAAGGAATGGGAGAATCATAATTAGGTTTTTTGTACTTGATTAAATAAGATTATTTGTTTGATTTCTAGGGTTAGGAAGAAAATTCAGAAAAGTAATTTAGTCTTGATTTTTATCTTGATAAAATATGCATTTTTTATACAGTTACACACTTCAGGCTCAAAAACAAAGATTTTCATGCCTTAAAAAAAGAAAAAGAAGAAAAAAGGAAGAAAAAGATATATATCAAAAATTCTCTGATTAAGCTGGGTATTTATGCCTCATAAAGCATACGTATTCACGCCAAAAAGTAGTTCATATAATAAATAAAATTCTTAGTTTTGTGGCTTTTTTTGATCGAGTTCTTAAATCCTTGGGGTGTTTTCTCACCCGGTGCCCTAAGACCGTCAGGTTTGGGTGTCACCGACTAAAGGCTTGTTACATAGGCAAACTAGAAAGCTTAATAGATTAAAGAATAATGCCATCAAGTATAATAAAATATAAAGACATAAGAGTTAGAGTTAAAGGATCCCTAGTCAAAAATTCACGGTCACGAAAGTGCATATGACTTAGGGTAAAGTAATAGACTAGATGAGAAATACAGTTTGACTCCTTACCTTGATTGAAAATAAGTTTTGAATAGTGACAAAGTTCAGAAATGAAAAATTCAATTTTTCTATAACTTATAGATTACTTAAACTCTTACAATAATACTTAAAATATTTTCTCTCTTTTCAAATTGCTTTTTGAAAATACTAATACTTTGTTTTCTTTCTTTATGAATTTTGTGAGTGTAATCTATTGAAAACTCTCACGAGATAAAATTCATCCTCTAAGGGTAATCTAGAGGTTTAACGGCTTGTTGCACAAGTTAAGTGCAACCGTGATTCCTACGAAAGCATGTTAGCTTAAACTTTTTTGTTTTGCTCGAGGATGAGCAAAAGATAGGTGTGGGGGTGTGATTGTACACGTGCATTGCATATTTAGTGTCACATATGTCACATTGTCAATTTTATTTTATAATAAAATTCTGCTATTTAATTCATTTTAATGTTTAATGGTATACAGGGTAATTTATGAAGAAAGAGGAGAAATGAACAAATTTATCTAATTAAATCTGAAGTTTTAAAAGTTCAAGCAAATCAATAAAAATCTACTCAAACTTAGAGGTTTAAAAGCTCTATCCAAAAATTGGCACAAATCAGAGAAGATAACACCAAATAAAATCAGTTAAAATTGAATTTTTGAAGATCCATTTGGTTAACTTGAAGATCAACTTCCCAAATCAAGAAGTTTATAGGCAAATCTTATCAGAAAATATGAGATAATAGAGAGAGGATATTATCAAATCTATTCCACTTAAATCAGATTTTATTTGGATTTATTATCCTTACTTAAGAAATCAATGAAGATAATCTCAGATCCAGAAGTCCAGAGATGAATTTATCAGTATACAAAGGGATAATAAGGATAAGAATATTGGTTGTTAAGCCAGCGATTTGAGCTTATCTCTTCACCATCCTTTTGGCACTCTTTTTATCCTATAAATACTACAATTCTTGAAGGCAACGGAGGACGATGAAGCAGAGAGTAAAATAGATTTTTATATAGGTTTAGCCTAGGTTCTTCTTTCTCTTTTAATGTAATTTTCATTTTTTTATGTAACTAAGAGGAGAGGTGAGTTTCAAAGAGGAATGAGAGCAAGCATGTATTGAGGGTGATACCGGTGAAAATAAGTCTTTTCTTTCATTGTTATTTGAATCAAATCAAGGCTTCTTTTTCTTCTTTACTCTTATTTTTATTTGCTTTCCTCTGATGTATTTGTAATCCAAGTGAATTCGATAGCCTTATGACTGCTTCGCCATTACAAGTACCCTTGATGGCCTATGGTGATAAACAACTATTATTTTACTAGTTTAGCTTGCTCTTTTATGCGTAGTGCGGATCGAAAACGGGAAAGATCCTATATGCTATGCTTGATCACCTTCAAAGACTAGGTAAGTCGTAGCGACGGATGTAAGGTATATGAGTACGAAAGAGGTAAGTAAGAATTTTTAGTTTTCTTTTAATTCTTAGTTTAGAATTGTACTCCAAAACTAACATTCTCTTTTTTATTTAGTTTTTCTTTTCTTTTGTAAATAAAATAACAACAACAACAATATCATCATCTTTTCTTTTACCATCTTCTTCTCATCTTCTAACTTAACTTTTTTGTTTTCTTTTTCTAAAACTGAGAAGAAGTTTCTAACATATTTTTGCAAACTCAAAAAGAACGAACTTGCTTAAAAGTTTCCATCTCTAATTCCTCCTTGTAGATCATGGCCCGCATAGCCACTTACTATGTACCTTTCATGTTTCAATTTTAATTTCTAAACTATTTTTTTCTGTGTGCAGGTTAAAACTCAATCAGTCCTCTGCCATTATTGCAATAACACCCTCTACTTTGGTGGATCCATAATCCTCTAACCAGGTTGTAGCAAAAGCCTTCGCCTATGAAGATCCTTGTATCTCAGTTATGCAGAACATCGGGTAGCTAAGAGGATAGGATCTACAACAGAAGCAGAGTTCAAGAAATTGTTGGAACTAAATGATGACTTCCCCTAAGATTCAGTCTTCACAGTGCACATGTACTGGGAGGACGATAAGGAGATTGGATGTGTCTACAATGTCACTCAGTGGGACCCAATAACCTAGGTCAATCTTGAGGAACTTCAACCTTTGCAACATTTCCTACAACTGCTAGTGATGAGGTGGTACTTCTATATATGTCAATTTATTCAGTTTATGTCATATTCTACAATATTTATTCACCCTTTAAACTCTCTGTCCAACTTTGTAAATATATGTCCAACTATTACCCTGATCTAACTTAAATGACAAAAAAAAACATTAGGAAACAATTTGTTTTTTTATGGAGAGATATGTCCATGAGACCTTCTATAAATCCTTCAAGGCCGTATGTTTGGGGACAATGTGAGTTTTCTTCCTTTCAAACTCACGTTGTCCAACTTTTGCTTCTGTTTTCCTTTTTAAAATTCTTTAATTTTATGTTCTAAAACTATTTTTGCAGATGCTTGGTGTCTTATTTGGGAGGGAAATGAGGCGGCAACAAGACAACCAATATGAGGAGCAGTACAGAAGAGTTGGAATAGTCTGTCACTGGTTCTTTGTAAGTGTATTTTGTTCTACTTTTGTATTATTTGGCCAACATTTCTTTTTCTATCTAACTTAAGCCTTTTTCTCCATCTTCTCTAAAATCTTTCCAACTTGTTATTTTTGTTAGATTTTTACTATTTTCTGTTCAAATTTTGTTTATGTGTCAGCCTTATGTATTTTCTCTGTAGAACCTCCCATACCAAGGATGCAGAGGAGTAGAACCCACTTCTCGTCGAATGTCGAATATGTGGAGCAATATATTACCGACGCTTGCTTGATTCTGTTGTTTCCTATTTACAGTGACATACCTTGACACCTTTTAAAGGTTGACTTCGAAAAGAAGGAGATTGACCACTATAGTTCTCTCCCTCATAAGAAATAAGTCAAAAGCGCTTTTGAGTGGCTTGAGACAGCAGGTGGAACAATAACTAGAACATCTATCAAGCACCTCCCCTTCTGCAAGTTGAAATCTCAACAATAACAAAACATCTATGAAAATTATGTCATACTATCCCTATTTCCATCAACTTTTTTTCATTTTTTTTCTCTCAATTTTTGTCTATCATTTTAATTTTCTATCAACCTTTCTCTTTTTGTCCAACTTTCTAAATATCTATCAACCTTACGCTAAATTCTGTTACTTTGCAGTTTTGACTGCAGTATATTCTTTTATGAATGCGTGAAGGCAATTGTCTGGGCGTCGATCCCCATGAAGTTATACCCTCTGGAAATTCCATGAAGGCGCACAGAGCGGAGATCTATGCGAAGCAGCTGGTGGAGGGCAAAGTAATGAAGACATCTGTCATACCAGCTAGATAGCTTATCCGCTACACCCCTGATTGGGATCTCACCCAGTGGGCCAAGTAATGAAAATTTTAGTGTGCTGGAACAATTTTTGTTGTATGAGAACAATTTTGTTAATGGTATGAGAACTTTTTCCTAACTGTAAATGTTGAATATATTTTGTGATTTAAACAATTATTCTGGTTATAAAAGTTAAATTTTCTAGATGTCAGATTTATGTCTATCTTTGTCAATTTCTGTCTACTTTTGTTAATATATGTCCAGATTTTATGGGTTCTGTCTTCCTCTGTGTTGGTATACCGAGTCGGGCTTTGTGTGAAGAACAATTACCACCCTTTTTGTTGGTTAAGTACAATGATGTTAATTGGTTTTGATGTATAATTTTCTTCGTTCAATTTACCTTAGCTTTATCTAAGTAATATTCTCACTAAAATTTGAACTTAACCGTCAATTTTAGTGTAATTGACTTCAATCTAATTAATATGAGCTCTAAAATTCGACAACTCAATTCTATAATCAATAACTTCCCAACAACCATTTGACCTTAATATAATTAAATTCAATCTGAAAGTTTTTCCCGCCAATTCTGAGATTTTCTCCACCAAAAGCCTTACAACAAGTATCACTGAGAAGGAAAAAATATTTTGGAGAAATAATTTCCAGTCTTTTTGTTATGAGATCACGTAAGTACTTGTGAGCTACTACCCCTCTCTCTCTTTTTAAATCTTCTTTAACTTCTTCTGATTTGCACTATAATATTTGGATAGGATAACTGTTCGAGGTGGCTCCGATTCGGTACAAAGATGAGCCACTGGTAAACATGGAAGCTTCAACTCGTACTCGAAAGAAAGACGATTAGCTGATGAAGTTTACTGCCACCTCCTTATCAAACATCTTGCCACTGATAATGAAAACAAATAGTTGAGAGAGAAGATTGAAGCACCAAAGAGGACGAAGATGAATAAGAGATCAGGAGGATTATTAGGCTAGGGTTTAATTAAGAGAAATAATTAGAAAATAAATCTGAAATCCTGCACAAGTTTTGAGATAACAACTATCTAATAGCAGATTTTATCCAAAAATTCTTCATTAATTATTCCAATTCAAGAGCCTATAACTAAACTTTATAAACTTATAGTTCTAAACTAACCGATGTGGTACTAAATAAAAGAAAATACGTCAACTCTTAATAAATCAAAACACAATTAAAATATAAAATTACATAAAAATAAAATGTAATAAGTCTTCAACGGCTCGAGTCAATCTAAACTGGGATACTTTTGCCTGCTTCAACACTAGATCTCCTCATCATTCAGTATGTGTCATCACCATCTTGAGATAGATCAACATTTGACCACTACACCTGCTCTCTCGACCAAGCAGAGGCGGCGAAGCGAGATCTTGAACGGATGTTCGAGATGAAGGAAGAAGCATTCTTGATGGTCGAGAAGCTGTCAGATAAGATTGGGAAGACGCAAAACGATGCGAAGCATAAGGATAAGATCTTGTCTGCGTTGTTAAAGAAATCCAAGCTCGACGCTGCAGGGAAGCAGATGTTGGTGAAAGAGGTGAAGTCATCAAAGGCGAAGAAGAAGCAAGCAGAGTTGGAGATGGAGAAGTGGAAGAACAAGTGAGGTCGATGCACAAGAAAGGGCAGAGGTCATTGAATTTGATGGAGGTGGCCGGGTGTTCGTAGGAGAGGAGAGAAGATCAATTGCCGGCCTAGCGCAGCGGGCTCAGCTCCAGGACCCTCCTCCTTGACTACTTCAAGTCGGACTGGGGGAAAGAGCGCGAATTTTCAGAGACAAAAGGAGAGAATGTTATTGCAGCCGTCAATTGCTTGGATCAATACTCGACTGAAGAATTCCGTGATGAGCTTGGTATGCTTTGATTCCCTTTCTTGATGCTTAATTTCAAGTAGCTACATATGAATTCGATATTCCTCAAATCTTAGTAAATATTTTTGTTCAATAGGAACAATACAAGATATGAATTGTTTTTATTTCCTGAAACTTTAAGAGAAAGAACAATTTAGTCATCATATTCAAATTTTGATCCGATCGAGCGATTGTAGAATCAGGCTTTGATAGAATACTTATAGGACTTTCAAAGACAGCACTAAATCCTCTTTTAACAATTCTACATTTGAATGTTCTGAATTTCTCTTCGGAGCAGTTAGTCATGACATTAAGAACTTCCAAGATTGGGTACGGCTGGAAACAAAGAAGTATGCAGCTATCCTCGAGCAAACACATTTTGCAGAGATGGAAGAATTCACAGAACAGATGAGACTCAAAGATGAGAAGCTAGAAGTTTTGTGTTAGTGACTGCTAAGCAAAGATATTGAATCGAAGCTTGACCCCTTCCTCCTCTCGCCACCACAACACCCCGACCCTCCTCTCATCCCCAGAAAGGCGGGGGAGGAGGGAATGAGAGCGGTGGGGGACAAGAGGAGGATGTGGGGAGAGCGGATTCAGCGCAGCGGTGGCGAGGCGTCCGGGGACGAGGATGATGAGGTGGACGACAAGGATGGTGGCGACGGAGGAGAAGGAAGCGGAGGCGGTGGGGGAGGGGATTGGGGGTTGCAATTTGAGGGGAAAAAAATTTGATCTAATGGTGTAACTGTAATTTGGGTAATTTTGAGAAATTTTAAAGGGCGTGTTTAACAATTTTTTGGGTGTGAATAACAACACTCCTCACAAATGCAGTACTTTTTTGAGTTCGAGATCGCTTCTTCTCACGCGTGATGATCCAACGTGAGATGGATCGTCCATCACAAGTGATGGACAATTCAATTTGAAATTTGAAAAAAAAAAAAAAATCATCTCTCTCTCTCATCAGATTGTTCATCAACATTTAAAATTAAGTCAAGCTTAATATAAACATTTTGCGCTTTAAAGAATGTATGGACATAGTAAAATAAACACAATTAAAATCATATATATGTATAAAAATAGAAATATCACTTGAGATTTTGAATCATACATATATAAGAAAACTAGTATGAGTATACAAAATAAATAAATTATGAAAATTATGTACAACTCATATCATCCACCCTTATATGCACATCATTAAGCAAGGTTCTAAATATCGAATATCTTGATCGTATGGGGCGGGCGTTTTTCATGTCGGATATCAGATATAGGGGGAGATATCGGGGATACGCGCGCATATCGGGCGTTCATATTAGACACTATTTATTATGAAATATTGATAAGTAAAAGTTAGTTTAGAGTCATAGATATCATCTACCTAATAAAAATAATGTAATATGCTTGTAAAGATATTAAAAAAATAATGTATATTTGTAAACAATCATGCAATAAATAAATTATTTCATATCGGGCGATATATCGGATGATTTATCAGCCAACATCGGGCGATTTATCGGCCGTTTTTTGCTGCAAACGATATGGCGAACGATTTTCCCATATCGTATTGGCAGTAAGAAAAAAAGAAGATATCGGACGATATCTCGGGATGACTCGGCCGATATTTAAAATAGGGTCATTAAGGCACACAAAGTTTGGTCGCCCAACCAACCGCCCTTCAAGGGTAGAAGTTCTCAAAAATAAGATTTGAAAAAAATTATAGATTGAAAATGCTACCAAATAAAGAATAAATAACTAGTATAAAGTAATTTTTAAAAAACTAGTTAAAGATCCTTCAGACATAAAACAAATCATATATCTCATGAAGCATGCTAAATTTACACAAGAGTTGATACTCGAAATCTATAAAGCTTATAAATGCTCATGAAAATAAAGTCACGAATAAACATAAAAATGTGAGTGCACATGACATATTCATGAAAATAAACACCAAGGCTCAAAATAGAACTTTTATGACAAACATGATATATCATATAGTTATGCATGAATCATCAAACTAGGACATACAATGTACAATCAAATAAATAATTGAGTGCATAAAAGGAATGGAGCATGTATCTCAAAGTTGTACATATATAACACAAGTTTTAATAGAATATGTATATAAACATATGATATAGACATTTAAATGAATATATGTTTTAACTAAAACATATAAAAACATGAATCAACCAAAAGGAATAGGCATGTAAATTTATTGAAAAGTTTTTCAAAAATACATGCAAAGCTTAGGCAACCAATCAACTCAACTTAAGCACAAAACATCATATGAGTCTAGGTTACTTACACTAGCATATAAATATTTAAAACATTTTTATAGATGAGGAAGAAATGGTTACCAAAACCGATGTAGCCAATTCATTTCTCTAAAATAAAAGAGGGTCCTCCCACCATGCTTATTTGATAGTGATGCATCAAATGTGTTTATCCTTAAGCTTCAAATGCATCCACCACCAAGGCATCAAACCTCTCACGTCTTGTGAGAGTCCACACCTACATGAAACACAAGAGGTGGGGATTTTGATATCCATATCTTTTTTGGTCCATGGGGGTTAGCACCTTTCCTAACCCAAACAAACTTATAAAATTTGAAACATTTATTCTATCATAACAAAATTTTGCAAAATGACTTTTGCGGCCATAATGTACATGTGTACACTTTAGCATACATATGAGAATGGGTGATCATGGTGTACATAAGGTGTATGTCATGTAAGATGTACATGCATGTGTGGAATTTGTTTCTTGCGAAACATAGATTCTAATTTATTATGTTTAAATGCACATTGGCTCAAGTGGAGCCCAAATAATCAATTCTATTTTTCAAAATATGAATCTCATTTTTATTAATAGGAGGTGATGAAATAGTAGCATGAGAAACATGAGAAATGACATTCTTTTTCACTTTAGAAAAAGAAATCTTTTCCTTTTCTTTCAAAACTATTTTCTTTTCAAGGAGTCATTTTCTTTCAGAATAATTTTAAATTTATTTTAAAAGAATCTTTTTCTTTTGTTAACAATTCATATTTTTAAGAAGTTGTTGACAAAATAATGCAAGCTCATCATATGACATGTCAACATTTTCATCAAGCTTGGAGTCAGAATTTACCTCAAGGGGGTCATCCCCTTGGATCATGTAGCATATATTGAAAGTGGCACTTTCATCATCCAAATCACTCTCTTTTTCATTCGGCGCTTGTTCTCCAAGAGAGCAAAGAGTGTTTCATACTATAAAAGCCGAATCAAAGTCAGAAATCCTATATAAATATTAATCATTTAGGGTTAGCTTTAAAGCATGAATGACTTTAGTATTAGCCTCTAGATGCTTGTCATTAACAAAATATGAATCCTTAATGGTGGCAAGATGAACATGAATACCTAGGACCTTAAGATGCATAAACATCTTAACTTTCCAACTTGGAAGTCAAGTATATCAAACATGGGAGGTGTTATGAAATCCATGTGCGTGCACAAATATTGTGATTAGCTAAAATGAGAATCTTTAACTCAAGATTGTTAGACCCAAATCAAGAGCACCAAGTTCTGATACTAATTGAAAGTGCAGAGGGTGGTGAATAGGTGACTAGTTAATCTAATGCAAAACTAATGCGGAATTAAAAACTAATTATGCAAATTAAATAAACACACTTTGTGTATCCAAAGAGTGAAGCCGAATTCTCGGTGAAGGGCTCTAGACTTCTCAAGATTCTTCTAGACTAAGAGTTGAGATGCTACTTTAGCTCTCTTGATTTGATACAAGTGTGCATACAAGCACAATGACAATATCAAGCATGTAAGAATATGATCAATACAAGAGCATGCAAGATATTAAAACAGCCAAACATGCATATCAATAAAGCACAAGTATATCAGCATGTGAGAGTGTAAACAATAAAAACATGCAAGATATATAAGCACAAGTGAGTGAGAGAGATAAGCAATTACAAACACGGGAGATTTGTTTCAAAGTTCGAGCCACTTGTTCTACGTCCCCGCCTTCACCGCTATGAAGAATTTTCATTATAAGCGATCCTGCAAGATTACTCGGTGTCGCAACATCTACAATGAGCTCTCTCAAGAACTCTTAGCAGTCCCAGAAGAACAATATACCGCATGATCCCACAAGTTCGCTGAAACAACAACCTCTACAACTCCTCAAATATAAGGGGTAGAACACTTGTGATCACTCTTTTTGATCACAAAAACAAACTCTCTCACAACAAGGATCCTTTAGGATGAATATAACAATGAAAAGCTCGAGCTTGTGTGATAAAACTAGATAGATGTTGTGATGGAAAACTTAAGAAATCTCTTTTTAAAACTCAAGAAAAAACACTCTTGAAAAGCTCTCTTTTTGATATGGAAGTTTAGCCCGTAAACTTGTTGAAAACCTTCGATGGGAGATAGAAAAAACTAGCTCAAAAACACTTCCCAAAATCTTGTGTAAAACTTACCCAAAAATCTCATATTTATAGGCCAAGAAAAACTAGCTGTTATAGTTGAAAAACTACCAGAAATGGCCTATCGGTCGACTACCCGATCGACCAACCAAGGGTCAAATTTCTGACCATTGGAGTCTGGCGGTCGACCGCCAGTCGACCGACCATAGACCCAGACTGTACAATAAGTCAATTTGAGCACAGTTTTGAGGGCTAAAACTTTAGAATTTGTAAATAAGTATATAGGATGAATTTGTAGATCTTGAAGTCTTCTTTTCAATACAACTTAAATAAAATCAATATCATTTTGGAATAGAAAGTTATCAACAAAATATTGAAAGGTGTCAAACCAAACTATAAATTATTTTCAGAATAAGAACAAATTTCAACTCAATATTTGATATCTTCAGCATTTTAATCAAAAAATAAGTATTGAATAAGAAATGTAGCCCTGAAAGTTATATTTGAAATGCAATTTAAATCATGTTGATTGAATATAAGAAAAAAAGTTATAGCCAGAAAACTATAAGGGTGTCGAGTAGGTCAATAGAACGATCAGCCGCCCGATCGACCGAGAAAACTCGAGAGCTCTATAACCTCAGTCAGTCGACCGGTCAGTCGGCTGATCTCTACTGCGATCGACCGGTCGGTCGACTGAGCTTAAGTCACATGGACTTATGCACGTAGGTCGACCGGCTCAGCCTTCGGTCGATCGGTCAGTCTACCGCAAGCAGCCCAAAAATAGTTTTAGCAACTTTTTAAAATACATCTTAAATTCTATAAAATTTCTATAAAATTCACAAAAATAAGTTCATTGAAATACTTTGAAGTACAAATATGTGTGATCAGAAATCAACACATATTACAAACATGTGAACTATTTTTGAGGCATAGAATTTAAAGCTTAAAACAAAAAATCGTATTTTTGAAAAATAAACTTTTGTGTGTGTATAAGCTTGAGCAATTCACAACTAATCTATCATTTATATTTTATCTAAAAATAAAAATTTTAACACTTACAAATATGACTCAAGTGTTGAAATCTTCTCTTCATCTTAACTTGGTCTAAAACTTTGATCCAAAGAGTTAGACTCCTCTTGAATACTTGATGCAATCTTTGAAGCGCGAGCTCTTGAATCAATACGTGCTAGCTTCTTGAATCAATACGTGCTAGCTTTAACACTTGACTTCGAATCTTTCATTGAAGCTAAACACCGACTAAGATCTTGTTCAAATATCTAAAATTAAATAAGCACAAGATCATTAGTATTATAACTACATGAACTAATCATTGTCAAAACTAGAGTGATGGGCTTTGGTCTAACATTTCCATGTGGGTAGTGGGCCCAGCCCGACCTAATTGACACCCATATCAAATCCCATGTCGCCCTTGCTGCTCCAACCATAACTTCTTGCTCTCGATCCACCCTCGTCACGCAGAATCGAGAGCCAGAGTCAACTGGTGCCAGGGCTGGGGTGGCGGAGCTGATGAGGGGCGATGAGAAGCAGGGATGATGTTGATGTCGCAGCGAAGACACTTGCGATCACGATGAGGGGAGTGGAGGTCGAGGTGGAGAAGGTAGGCATTACAAGGTGGTGGAACCATAGAGGGTGAGGGGATGCATGGAGCATCGCCGACAAAGCTGGCGAGGTGGGCAAATGAAGACGTTGAGGAGAGAGTGGAAGTGGTTTTTAGGAGAAGAGGGGGGAGAGTGGGAGAGGGATTTTTTTTGTTTTTGCAAAAAAACATCTTTCTTATTGCTTAGCACTAGATCTGGGGCTGAGATTTCGCCGCATGACTAACAAGGAGAGAGTCCCTCCTATGCCAGCTTATTTCTAGTTTCTCATAAATATTTGTTTGGACCCTAATACTATTTAGAAATTTAAAATAAAAAATAATTATATTTTCTTTCTGACTTCTCTCGAGCATTATATTTTTAAGATTAAGAGTCTTTATTCTCAATTTTTAAAATTTTAGACCTGTAAGATAATACTAATTGTAAGGTGATAATAATATTAATTGAATAATGAGTATATTTGGTGATAATTATATTAATTGATAATGAGTATATTTGGTATTGGAGTCTGACTCATAAACAAGACCCAAATCATATGGTTTTAAGATGTAGGGCCGGGGCTAAGATCGTGATTGGGCCTAGAGTAGGCCCCAACCCATTTTAAACAGGATTGAAGCCAGGCCAGGACTTTTCGGGCTGACTTGGGGACCCCTTGGGACAGCACAGACCATTGTCATCCTACTCTCATAACTACAAATTTAATTTTTTCCCCCTTGCAGAAGTTCTGTCAATTGATCTAGCTGATGCCTTAATGAATTAATCCATCATCCACTTGCATTATGTTGGGACCTGGGTTACAAGCCTGCTACATTCATCCGCTATCAGCAAAGGGATTTTGGTAGATGAAAATAGCACTACTGCAATTCTAGTATGATGAAAATTAACGGTTATGATTATGACTTTAGCAAGATACAAATGACAGGTTATTACTTCGTTCATAGAATCGAATATAATAATCACAAATCATTGTCTTATCATAATACATATAAAGCATACACATTCAACCATAGATAAGGTTAATGAAGTTTATCATATCATGATCCCTGATCTTAGTTTAACATAAAATAGGACACAGATCATCTCAGAATAGAACCTCATAGCATAGTATATTCTTGCTTACATTTACAACAACATTTTAACAGATAGATGAACTGATCCTTTTATAATATCAGCGTAGAATAGCATAGAATCCTCTCACTGCATGCAAACATGATATGCAACCTAGTAGCAATGGCACCCGTTCATCCTTGGTACACGGTTTCTAGTTACACATTGTTCTTCAATTTAGATTCCAAACAAACAAAAGAACAGGCAAAACAAAGTAGAATGGGATGTTACAGATAAGCCACTGGGAAACATGGAAGCTTCAACTCCTACTCAGTAGAAAGCCAACCCACTGATGAAGTTTATTGCCACCACCTCTTAATCAAACATACTGCCACTGATGATGAAAACAAGTTGTTGAGAGAGAAAATTGAAGAGATGAAATACAGAGAGGGCCTTTGAAGGGTGTTATTTTGGCCTTTTGAAGGGTGTTATTTTGGCCACTGTGATTATCATCTTTCTGTTTTCAATGAAGTTTCTGTAATGAATGCATATAACTGATTTTAATGGAACTTCATTAATGAAGTGGAACTATTTTGGGAACCTCTGATTTACGATTTTTAATAGAGTTATTCAAAACAATCAAAAGGTGAACAAAAAGTTAAAATAAGTGGACAAAAATTTCATTAGAGTGGACAAAAAAGTAAAAGTTTGGACAGAAGTCCCAAAATGGGACAGAATCTTAAAAAAGTGGACAAAAACTTAGTAACTCATTTTCATTCCATAAAAGTTCTCAGAAATGTACCCATAAACAGTAAAAGTTCAATTTCTATCCAACGTTTCTATTATGCCAAAATGATAGACAATTCCAACAGGAAATCCCAACTTTTCTCTTAGGCCAAAAAGATAACTAATTCCAACAGGAAAATCATACATTTCTGTCCAACATTTATGTTTCGCCAAAACGATAGATAATTCCAATAGGAAAATCCTACATCCCTAATTTGGTAGTTAAGCATGGCGAATGAGTTCCTCTTTTACCTAGCAAGTTGCATGTTCCTTATCTATTCCAATGGGGAAATCCACATTTCTGTCCAACATCAACTCTTCATGCTTTCTAAGATTTCGGATGGTTGGAATAACTACTCCAGCCCTCTCATTCATGCTTAATTTATGGGCTAATTATTTGTGGCTAGCATGCCTCTCATGCATGCTTTATTTGTGGGCTGATGTAGCTAAATTAATGTGTCTGCAAGTCAGTCCAAGATAAATAGGGCTCTCTTCATGCTTTTTGAGATTTCGGATGGTTGGAATAACTACTCTAGCCCTCTCATTCATGCTTAATTTATGGGTTAATGCAGCTACACTAGCATGTTTCTTATACATGCTACATTTGTGGCTAGCATGCATGAGGGCTGATGTAGCTAAATTAATGTGTCTTCAAGTCAGTCCAAGATAAATAGAGCCCTAGGCTCTTAGGATCCATACTCAAACAAGTGAAGGTCTTAGTTGTGTTTGTTGTCAATATGTCTTCCTATATTTTCAATGTATTGAATTTATTACGATCATCGTTACAATCATCATCACTGGTATGTAATCTAAAGTAAATAGTGTTTTTGATTTATAGCAATATATGCATTCTTCTTATTAATCTGAAATTCTGATTTAATATTATTTCCTCTGTCTAAAAAAATGACATCATAATCATAATCTTGTCATAACTGTTGCAATTGTTGCAGACACCTACAGCATCAAGCCTACATTGGCAGTGGACACCTACACTCTCAATGTTGCGGCTTTGGACCAGACAAGCTGCAAAGAGTTCATTGAAATGCTTCGTAGGGTCTTGCCTATCAAGAATGATCCTCCCGTGCTGCCGGTCATGGTATATCCTACTAAATGTTTGACCTGATACTAAGTGCCGATGCCAAAGTGACTACAGTAAGGTTTCGAAAGTATGATCTCTATGTGATCGGTTACCAAGCTCAGGCCTCTCCGAAGAATTGGTACGAGTTACAGGATAGACCTAATGCGAAGCGTGTGATTGATGGCTCTGTGTTTTTGGGCTACAGTAGTGACTATGGCGACATGGCAAGATTCGCCGGCAAAAGTGTTACTCAAGTATCACTTACACAGCAGGCTTTTTATACGGCTGTATCAACACTCGCCAATAGCAAGATCCCAAAGAGCTCGACCCTTAAGGACAATCAGGAGAGGGCGAGAGCATTGATCCTCATAGCTCAGATGGTATCTGAACCGTGTAGATTTGTTGATGTCTCCGACTATCTAGCTTCAATATCTTCAACACTCCTACATACCTCGAGGGATGGATGCTTGAGGATCTAGAGAGAAACTGGAGCAAGTTTTCAAAATATGTGCTGTTCCCAAAAAATGTTCGTACCTCCAACCATAAAGGATAAAGTAATTGTCAGTGTTGCGTGAAAAACTTGGCGTTTTACTAAACACTCAGAAATCTGTCAAACAACCGGGCAATATTGATGATGATGTTGATGATGAGGTGCCAAATGTTAATGATGTACAAACGCAACTTCAGGATGTTGAACTCACGGTAACTAGCTTTTATGTGTTAATTATTATGCAACTAATCGTATATATAAATGAATATAAGCTAAACACATAATTATATATATTATTGTTGATTGGTTAGCTAACCTTTTAACATGAATTTATTTCTCAAGGTCCTGGAGCTTCAAATGTTCCGTCACTTCCCAGTCCATAGATTGTTACGGATGGTCCCTTCTCTTTGTGGTGTTGGTTGATGATGTTGTTGTGGTGTTGGTTGACGATGATCGTAATAAATTTCACCGCAACAATCTATGGACTGGGAAGTGACAGAACATTTGAAGCTCCAGGACACTGAGAAATAAATTCATGTTAAAAGGTTAGCTAACCAATCAACAATAATATATATAATTATGTGTTTAGCTTATATTCATTTATATATACGATTAGTTGCATAATAATTAACACATAGAAGCTAGTTACCGCGAGTTCAACATCCTGAAGTTGTGTTTGTACATCATTAACATTTGGCACCTCATCATCAACATCATCATCAATATTGCCATCCGCAATAATCTATGGACTGGGAAGTGACGGAACATTTGAAGCTCCAGGACCCTGAGAAATAAATTCATGTTAAAAGGTTAGCTAACCAATCAACAATAATATATATAATTATGTGTTTAGCTTATATTCATTTATATATATGATTAGTTGCATAATAATTAACACATAGAAGCTAGTTACCGTGAGTTCAACATCCTGAAGTTGCGTGTGTACATCATTAACATTTGGCACCTCATCATCAACATCATCATCAATATTGCCCGGTTGTTTGACAGATTTCTGAGTGTTTAGTAAAACGCCAAGTTTTCACGCAACTCTGCAACACTGACAATTACTTTACCCTTTATGGTTGGAGGTACGAACATTTTTGGGAACAGCACATATTTTGAAAACTTGCTCCAGTTTCTCTCTAGATCCTCAAGCATCCATCCCTCGAGGTATGTAGGAGTGTTGAAGATATTGGAAGCTAGATAGTCGGAGACATCAACAAATCTACACGCTTCAGATACCATCTGAGCTATGAGGATCAATGCTCTCGCCCTCTCCTGATTGTCCTTAAGGGTCGAGCTCTTTGGGATCTTGCTATTGGCGAGCGTTGATACAGCCGTATAAAAAGCCTGCTATGTAAGTGATACTTGAGTAACACTTTTGCCGGTGAATCTTGCCATGTCGCCATAGTCACTACTGTAGCCGAAAAACACAGAGCCATCAATCACACGCTTCGCGTTAGGTCTATCCTGTAACTCGTACCAATTCTTCGGAGAGGCCTGAGCTTGGTAACCGATCACATAGAGATCATACTTCTGAAACCTTACTGTAGTCACTTTTGCATCGGCACTTAGTATCAGGTCAAAACATTTAGTAGGATATACCATGACCGGCAGCACGGGAGGATCATTCTTGATAGGCAAGACCCTACGAAGCATTTCAATGAACTCTTTGGAGCTTGTCTGGTCCAAAGCCGCAACATTGAGAGTGTAGGTGTCCACTGCCAATGTAGCTTGATGCTGTAGGTGTCTGCAACAATTGCAACAGTTATGACAAGATTATGATTATGATGTCATTTTTTAGACAGAGGAAATAATATTAAATCAGAATTTCAGATTAATAAGAAGAATGCATATATTGCTATAAATCAAAAAACACTATTTAACTTTAGATTACATACCAGTGATGATGATTGTAACGATGATCGTAATAAATTTCAAAGTGAAAGCTATCAGAGCCATGTCTTTTGCATGTTAGTTACTATATGTGCGTAACAATTGCATACTGTAACTGGTAGATCTAGGAAATCTTGTCAGTCCGTTGGTAAGCTTGTGAGTCCGTTGGCAAGCCTTAGGGTGTTCCAGGCGTTGTGTTCCAGGCATAGTTCCAAGTCAACCAATAGTTCAGTATACAGTCGGTTAGTTGCTTGTTGTATTCTAAGTAGGCGTTGGCAAGCGTTGGTAAGCAAGTGAGTCCGTTGGCAAGCCCGTGTGATAGGGTGTTCCAGGCATTGTGTTCCCGTGTTCCAGTCTACCAAGAGTTCAACTCACAGTTAATCACACACTAGTAATGATTAATATTGTTAGAAGAATGCTTCTAGGTCCTAGATCGACCTCAGGATCGAATAGAAAAGTGGTGAAAAGTAGAGAAGACATAGTTCAAGAAGATTTCTTAGAGTGGAGTATTCCAAATGAAAGAATAGAAAATGTTTACAGTATAGGTACCTTTGATTTCAAAACCTCATATGCTATTAAAATTCATGAAGAAACATTTAACATTCAAAACAAATCTCAAACTATTCAACTGTTATACAAACTAGCGTTACAAGAGTTCCTTAAGAAAGGATTTTGGTATATTCATTTCGGATTGATTCAAATTGCTATCAAACCTCTAGTCCACACTGGCGTTGACATTCCTGTTTACACAGCCCTAAGAGATAAAGACTCAAGAGATACAAGTCATCCATCCTATCCATGATTCAAACCAACATATGTAATGGACCAGTTTACTTCAACTGTATGCCCAACTACTCAGTATCTTTAACCGACCCTTTATTCCTAGATTCATTAATCCTAGATATCCACTTGCAAGGTGATGAGTTCGAAAGATTCACCGAACAAGTAGCAGTTATGTATAAAATGTATTTCAAATTAATGAGTTCTCACATGAACCCTAAATTCAAAATGATAAGTTCACCCACTCAAGAGGAAACTGTTCTACTTCAGATTGAAGCAGAGCAGTCAAAGACCTTCGACTCCAAGAGACTCAAATGGAACGAGATTACAATCCCGGAAGAATTCAAAATAGAAAACCCTCAAATTCCTAGAGACATAGAACGAACAGAAGTCTCTGACATCATAGAAGAGACTGATGGAACAGTATTAATAAGATTTAATTCTTTTAAGGAAAGACCTTCGACTTCCTATAGGTACGCTGAACCCAATAGGAAATCATGTTCAGAATATTCATTCCAATAACCAATCAAAGTATTCCATAAGTCACCTCTTCCAGAAGTAAATCCAGAAAGTTACTCTCCAACATCATCCCAAATGAGAGCAGACTTTACTGGAGAAATTAATGCGATTACTAAGCCATTTGTTAACAGAAGTTTCGAATTAATAAAAGACTTTAACAAATCCAAATATTCCGATTGGTTTTACAAGTTTGATTCAAAATATCAAGAGATACTAGTAAAGGAATGGATCACTCAAATGAACGATTACAAATTTGACTTCGTCTTTGAAGTATGGTTAAAATATTACTTAGAAAAATAAGGTATTCAAAACCCATACGAACAATCTCAAATTAATGTCCAAACTAGTTTATATAAAAAATGGCAATTGACAGATGGAAATATTGTAACTTCAATTCATCCACCATTACAATCCATAAAAATTACTACAAACGAAGGAGAAGTCACTGCTTCACCTTTCAAACGAGGAAAGAATACTAATGAACCAGTCAACATTGAAGATATTAAAAAGGTTTACCATCAAAATAATTATTCAAATCAGTTATTACATACGATAACTCAACAGATAGATTACCTAACAGCAGAGATCGAGAAAAGGGATTCAAACTCTAAGTTTCCACAAAGCTATTCAAAACCTCATTTCCAACCAAACAGTCTACCGTAGAATACGAAGAAAAGATACAACCGATGAGCTTACTAGGACGCGTAACTCAAGCCTTAGAAAAACTAAATCAAAATATTCCAAGTACTTCAAAATTGAATACTATTGAGAAACAAGATGAATCAGAATCCAATGACGATTCAGATAATTCATTACTACAACGGGTAAATCAAATAGAAGACGATATTCAAGGAACAGACCAAAAATTACAAATTGATCGAATTAATACAAAATACAAGAAAAACAGTAATTCATATAGAAATAGCTGGAATGACAATTCATACAACTGGCGTAGAGGCAACACTAAGAATTATTACCCTAGGCCAACACCTCCAAACATTCAATACGAAGAAAAGGCAATATTCAAATCAAGTTATGATGACACTTCTGTCTACGAATGGAATATAGACGGAAAGAGTGAGTATGAAATACTCAATACATTACAAGAAATAGGTATGACAGTAACAGCCTACAAAACTAATCGGTTATCAGAACAAAATGCCACTGTTTACATAGTCACAGGATTCACTGGACAATTAAAATATTGGCGGGATAATTCATTAACCTTAGAAGAAAAACAAACTGTTCTAAATCATGAAATAGAAGTAGAAGACGCTCAAGGAACAATTACTAAGAAAAATGATTCAGCCAATTTTCTCATCGTTACAATAGCCACTCATTTCGTAGGAAATCCTACAGAAGAACTAGGATCCTCCAAAATATTCCTTACTAATTTAAGATGTCCAACCCTTTCTGATTTCAGATGGTATAAGGACATGTTCCTAACTCATGTGTTAAAACGATCCGATTCAACCAAATCTTTTTGGAAAGAAAAATTCATAACAGGATTACCCAATTTATTCTCCCAAAGAGTTTTCACAAGTATTAAAAAGGCTATGGGAGTTGAAGACGACAATATTGATTTTTAGTACCATAACATATGGTCAATTATTTGCGTTCGTCAAAAAGGAAGCATTACAAGCATGTCAAGAGTTAAAATTTCAAGCCAAATATGGCAACAAACGTAAAGAAATGGGCTCCTTCTGTGAAGCGTTCGGTATCACAGGGATAAGGGCTCCCTCAAAAGAAAAAAGACATAATCAAAAGATGATTACTCAAAAAAATATATACCAAGAAAACATAGGAATTCTCAAAACTATTCAAATGATAACTATTATCAAAATAAATCCAAACCAATTACTTGTTACAATTGTGGTAAACCAGGTCACACGTCGAATAGATGTAAATCAAAAAGGAAAACAAAATTAATGAGATAATTAATAGTATGACAGACGTAGATTCAAATATCAAAGAGAAATTGAAAGAAAGACTACAAATCTATTCTGAAATTAATAAGATATCTGATGGCGACGACTTTTATGACTCATCAAGTTCTTCAGATAAACTACCTG